>SCHK01380312.1:0-14486 GCA_004124795.1 Poropuntius huangchuchieni | reverse complement strand
TAAGACTAAATCAAAAATGCCTGTCAAAATTAACACTGCAATAATCTGTTCTCAAGGTTGTCCCAGAGCCTGTGAGCAGAGGGTCGGTGTCACATCTGACTCTGAACTGAAGAATGTGGTCCTGTATTCAATACTGAGTGAACACCATCCAGTTTCCTACAGCAATTGTCACCTCCACAAAACTGATTATTCCAACATATTATTCCAGTGAGACATGTAGACCTGTAACTCAAAAAATAAAACATGTCTAAGTTTCAAACCCTGATTGGTTGGTTTTTCTTTAACTGGACTTTTTGTCAGATTCTGTGTGAAGTGGAGAAGGTTTTAGCAAGTTCTCAGTGAAATTTAGACTGCCTAAAAACCTTTGCTTTCTTTTGTCTATCTTCCAAGAAATGTAGCTAATGCATTTACGCCACCTACTGATCTGTGGATACAGAGCCATTTAATTAATAATCTTCACATTTGTATTAAAAAAAAAACAATAATATATTTAAATATATTTGTTATTCATCAACAGACTTTTCTCTTCGTTCGTGTAATCATGAATCATACCCTGTTTTGCTAATTCAGAACATACTGTCAGGTGTTTTCAGTTTTAGTGTGTCCCATGCAATCCAGGTTGTGATATTATTTCATCCTTGTGGTACGTTTTTAGAGTACCTACAGAGTAGAAGTAGCTACATCCTGATAGGTATTTCCTGTTGACAAGATGTGCCAGCTCAGTTCAGCACATTTAATATGACTGTGGTGTATGCACTGATAAATATTTCCTGCTGACAAGATGTGCTGTTCGTGTTGAAATTAAAGGTAGGATTAGTCATTCTGAGTGGATAGGTCAAATTTTCACAACACAGACACCATATCATAAGTCCACCAGCATATCAGTTGTGACCCTGGACCACAAAACCAGTCATACGTAGCACAGGTATATTTGTAGCAATAGCCAACAGTACATTGTATGGGTCAAAATGATCATTTTTTAATTATCAAGATTAAGTAAAGATTATATTCTGTAAAGATATTTTGTAAATTTTCTACTGTAAAAATATAAAAACTTCACTTTTGTTTAGTAATATGCATTGCTAAGAACAGGCGATTTTCTCAATATTTAGAATTTTTTTTTTTTTTTTTTTTTGCATCCTCAGATTGCAGATTTTCAAGTTAAAATATTGTCCTATAAACAAACCATACATCAATGGAAATCGACTGGTTTTGTGGTCCAGGGTCACAATTCATCAAACAGGCTTCTGGGTAGCAGCTTTGCCTACAAAACACCACTTTTCACGGTAGAGGGCGCCGTTGTCCAATTTATAAAAACGCCAACCAGTACATTGCACCCCCAGTCTTTACTTTATCATTATTTTTAAAAAAATAAAATAAAAATAAAATATCTCTAAATGCCCACACTGGCCATTACCCTTATACTTCACGTTCACTGAATTCGGAGCGGTATGCTTATTTTAATTAATTGTTGTTTGATTTGGTAAAAATTTATGGAGTATAAACTTCCGTCCTGTATTCATCTATATGCTGCTCTTCTACCCATAGACATAATAAATGCTTTATATTTTACTTTTTTAATTTAGTTTTTATCTAATTATTATGTGTATTATGCCTCTACCATAGATTGTAAAAAAAAAAAAGTTGCCTCTACCAACTACAATGAATCTTTCGCTTCACGAGTCAAAAGAATCGAATCCTGAATCATTTCCTTTGAGCATGCGCACAAGACAAAGTCACGTCACCCCGCGCGGAGCAGATCTGGAAGTGTCTTGAGCTCTAGCAGCAGGAGTTGTCCACATGTGGATGAAAGGAAAACACGGTCAGTATATCTGTTTGTAGTGATGTAGCGAGCTCGCGTATAACTAATATATGTTTATAAGCTCCAAATATTAAGTTAAGAATAACTTGAAACTAATGGTTGTAAAGGAAACGGTCAAAAAAGCCAACCGAAAATGGAATCGAGGCCACGTTAACTTCGGCTAGGCTACAGTTAGCTAATTTTGGTTTGTGAGAATTATTTTAATACTTTCTAAAAGCGAAAAATGCGGAAAATGTAAGTATTGAGTGTAGTTTTATTATGTGACATTTAAACAAGGCCGTCGTTAGCTCGTGTTATTTACTTTAATTAGTTGTCAGTTGGCCAACTGAATTTTTCCTGTGTGACTAACGTTGACTGACCAAAGCTTTTGCACAAATAAAAGAACGATAATCAATAACTTACGTTTAAAAAAAAAAAAAAAATGAGTGGACAAAATGGTAATTTTGTTCTGTGACATCTTGTATCCGCAAGTGCCCTAGATAATATTTGGCAGGTTAACGTAAACTACAACGCAGAATGTCAAAAGGATGAGATAATTATTAAACGTAATGTACTTTAGAAAATTAAAAACTAAAATTTTTTTTTTTTATATTAGGGCTGTTAAGGTCCATAGACTACTACTGGTCGTTTCTGTTATGGACTTCTGTTTCAAACGGTCGTGATGTATTTAGCGCGCCATCCTGCTGTTCTGTCCCGCCGTCTGACCGCCCAGCTTTGTGTTGATCACTTGATGTAGTGCACACTAGATGAGGTATCCATAGAGAGAAGATCTTAGGAGCTTATGTTTCTGATACATGTTTTCGAAATTGGTTGATGGTTTAGAATTTAAGATGTTGTGAACTTCAAAAAAAAAAAAGTATGAAGTAGCATCTTCTATATTTAATATATTTTTACTTGTAGTAGTATCAGTAGAAGTAAAATATAATCATTCTAATATGCTGTTTGTGGAACATGTGTGGACACATTTTTCAGTTTTCTTAAATTGAAAGTCATGTTTTGTTTGCAAATTTATATTCATAAGAATGAATATCACAGGGTGTCATTGTGGTATTTGTACTCATAAAAATTTCTGTATTCACAGAAGTTGGTCCTGAATTTCAGCTAAACAGCTAACGATGAAGAAAGAAATAGCAGCAGTGGTTTTTTTCCTAAAGCGGTTGATAAAGAAGGCTGAGAAGTTGGATGCAGAAAAGGTGGACCTGTTTGTGGAGCGGCTAACGGTAGCATTACAGGAGAAGTACAAGGGTCACTGGTATCCAGATAATCCCGGCAAGGGCCAAGCATTCAGGTACGGCATTCTGATAAGCAGTACTGTTCATTGACATCCTAATGACAAAGATCTCATGTTCCTTGTGTTCACACATAGTCAGAATAGATGCGTCATGTTAAAATGAACTATAAATATACCTGTGCAGGTGCATCAGAGTGAATCGCTTTCATAAAGAGGATGCTGAATTGCTCAGAGCATGTGCCGAGAGTGGAGTGCAGTACAAGGACCTCGGTCTGCCTAAGGAGCTCACACTGTGGGTCGACCCTGGAGAGGTGTGCTGTAGGTAAGTTCATGAAATAAAGCAGATGTGCTTCCATTTGTTTAGAAATGCACTGCTGGTTTGTTTTTTTGACACATCTTTACTTCTGAATTGACCACAGGTATGGCGAGAGGAATCATGGTTTCACTGTAGCCACCTTCTCAAGTGATGACGAAGATGATAAAGAGGATGTGACGAAGAAAGTGACGAGCGCTGTGGAGAGGGTCACGTCAGATTACCACTCCGGATCCTCCTCAGATGAGGACACCAGCTGTAGAGAGGCCCAGTACACCCCACCTCTCCACAACCACACTCCATACCAGGTACAAAATGTTCTAAATGCGTTTGTCTTGCCTTGATTGCCACGGGTACACTACTGTTCAGAAGTTGCTACTATTTTTATGTTTTTAAAAGAGTCTCCTGCTCACAAAGTGACATTAATTTGATAAAAAATATAGTAAAAACAGTAACATTGTGAAAAATTATAATTTAAACAGCTTTCTATTTTGATCAAATTTTATAACAATTTATTCCTGTGATGGAAACTCCAGTCTTCAATGTCACATAATCTTTCAGAAATCGTTCTAATATGCTGATTTGCTAATATTTATAAGGACTCATTTTAATGTTACTTGGCAACAGATTTATTAAGAAATGTCATTATTAGATGCTTTTAAAATTTTGATTTGATTTATTTCTACCTACCAAATATTTAACTGGAAAATCTTCTGTCTGTTTTTTCTTCCATTGTTGTAAGAAATTTACAATTAATAGTCACTTTTACAAAGTAATTCTGGGAAATTACCATTAAATTACTGGTATTTCAGAAGGTGAAAAAGACAGAATATGTTTTTGCACTAGACGCATTATAGATTCTAACAGTACCCACAGTAATTTTAATGCAGAGCCATAGCGCTAGTGAATGGAAAAGGCAGGTCTTGAGCACGAGACATGGGGCAATGGTTGGATGTTTGTCTAGGGCATGTTTAGATAGAAAACAATTAAAAGCAGCAGTGCTGATTTACCAATACTGTTGAATAGGTCCTGTTTGCACATGGTCTCTTAACTGTAATTTTCTAATAAAGACTGTGTAAAAGGGGCATATTTATTTATTTTTGCTTAAAGAAAAGGTGCAACACTTCTAGAAAAAAAAAAACTAAACAAGTAACGTGACATGTTAATAACAAACCTGTTTGTTCTTAATCAAAGTTTAAGTGAGTTGCACTTTTGCTTCAAGCAAGATGGACCTTTGGTTTTTGGTTGCACCTCCTCTTCAGCTGGTTGAGCACACTTTCTTTAACATTTATGTGAACATAAGTTTAATGCAATAAATATAATGGATATGGCATGAAACAAAATATTTAGAGTGTACATTTTATTGAAAATGGAGCTAATTCAATGAATTGTAGACTCATTTTAAAGTGTAGTTTAGCTAGGTTTGACATTTATCAGTAAAACATAATGCACAGCATGTATGTAGGACCTTTTTAAGCGTTGTTTCTAACTATTTCTACTGTCATATTTTTTTCATAATACAGCTTGTATATGCCAGTGCCCCAGTATGGCATCCTGTACCAAGGAAGAAGTTCAGCCCGGGGAAAGGGCATTACCCTCAGCGGCCACACTACATGATCCGCCCCCCTTGCAGACCCGACCATTCCTTTAAACCGCACAGCTGGGTCCAGCAGGGGTACCGCAGCAAGCATGGCTACTGGGGCAGCACTTCAAGCCTAGTACACCAGCTTCAGTGACCACTGTTACTACAGCATGAAAGTTCATTGGTGTCAATGTGAGGGGTGTTCCATTTGGAAAGTGTTTTTTGAAGTTACCACTAAGATGACTGACCAAATTTTTTAAAAATGTATTTTTGTAGTTCTGCTGTCACTGTTTTTTGAATTTGTGACTGGTCAATTTTTTTAAAGACTGATAACAGTAACTGTTTGCACTTTAGAGTATTTGTAATAGAACATGTAAAAGGTAAACTTCATACGTGTAGGATTAGTAATATTTCAAGTATTTCAATTTTTATGGTAATAGAAATGTGCTGTATTTATGTTATATGGGATCATTTGATAACACTTTACATGTTTTTGTCATCATGTTTCAGTGACCAAATGTTTTATTTATTCACAGTAAAGTATTATGTATTGCGTAGACCACTTAAATTATGGATAACATTAAAAAACGTTCAAGAATATGAAATCTTTATGATTGAGGTTTTTGTTTGTAGTTTTTTTAGAAAAACACTAGGTGGCAGTACGACATAATACACTCCTTTTCTTTATAACTGCGCACTTTAAATTATGGCACAGTCAGCGAAGTCTTAGTGTACAATACTTTTACTTGTTTTCTAAATAGTATAGAACTGCAGTGCTCTTTTTATAGTACAGTTTTATTTAGCTCATTCTCAAGCGGTTATTTTGTGGTATTTGGAAGTTTTATATGGACACACAAAACTAGTGCAGATGTGTTTCTTTATGAGTCAGTTCAACAAGTTCACTGTGCTTGCCACACCTTCCTCTGAGCAGAGCAAACTGTTCACAAACTCTGACCAAGTTTAAGAGGAAATGACTACAATTCATAGCTATCAACCCCACCATTACAGACCCGAGAGGAATTGCCTAACAAATTCACTTCGCTTTTTTTTTTTTCCACACCCTTGTCTGTTAGATTTAATATAGTGTGCATCCAGTATGCTCCATGTGCTTGGAAAACAGGTTGCTGTTAGTGCACCATTCAACAGTATTTGTGTTTCATTAAAATTATATTTCATATTGCACAACGCTAGTTGTTTTTCTAGTGCACTAACCCACTTTCTGGAATTACACAAAATGAATTAATTAGTGCTTGTGCTGATTACATTTGCTCAAATCTAGGTAAATTCATGGTAGATCAATGACAATTATGGGTGATCTGTAATAGGCGGAATTTTATATACATTATGAATATAAATGTCAATTAATTTATTCAACAGTTGTGTTTGACCTTAATAGACAGCATGCTGTTTTTATATGATTAAGCTTGCAAAAATAGATGCACATATTACAAATAATAAATAAAATCTTGACAGTCAAGTAAATAAAACAGACACATACTCCAAAATAATTTTCCCAAAGCAGTGCTACCCGATTCGGCATGATTCACACATGAATAATTCTTCTGAGTCGGCTCTTTTCTATGAACTAGTCAAACGGGTCAGCAAATCGGTCAGAAATGAATCGCGAATCGGTTCGAATGAGTCGGACAGCTCTCAGGCACTGAATCATTTGGAGTCCTTTTTTTCTCAGTGCGTAAAACGGGATATTTCGGACACAAATAACAAAAATAGCCATTTAATTACATTAAGTTGAAACCAAACCTGCAAATGTATCCTATCGTTCCTATCCTAACGAGGGAGAAGATCTAATTTAAGCTTAACACCTGCATTTGCTGCTTGCAAACGACTGTGTACTGCACTTCCTATCAACAGACAATCAAAACATTACCAATACATCGAAAGCGCTTAGAGCACCGTTCTCCAGTACTGACGAAGGCCCAGAAACGCCCCTGCCTGTAATATACAAATAAAACATGAGAAATGATATCGGAACTGACGTCAATTCACGAGGACGAATGATGTGGCAAAAAGCAAAGGGCGATTCGTAAAGAACTAGTACCCTCAGCATTTTCGCTTAAACTTATCTTATTAACTTCTCCCATATCCAAATATATTCATAACACATTCGCTATATATACACACATACGTGTATTTATCTAAGTAGTAAAATGTTGATGTCAAACAAACTAAAATCCCTCTTCCACACTTTACACGTATCCCTCCGCCTCCATTGAGGTCTACGTCTCTTTCCGGTGCGTTTCTCCACCGGACGGGTTCCGCCGCCATTGCAGGTTTGTAGAGTTCCTCTCAGCGGCGGTTGACATTCTGGAGTTGAAGCGCCTCATTTACATTCAGCGGGCGACTAGAGTAACCTAACACATTCCCGGTTCATCTGCCCCCCCAAAAACACAAGACCACCTCCATTCATTCCCGGCTCTGGAGTAGTTTAGATTAGGCAGAAATAATAGCAGGAATTAGAGAGGAGAGCGAAGAGGAACCACCATCATCATGGCTCAAATCCTGCCCATCAGATTCCAGGAGCACCTGCAGGTAAGGACTTTAAAACATCTTCAAATGAGGGGCTCGATTATTTTATTATGAGTTTACAGTGAAAACGTCAGTGTGTTTTAAAATAAGCAATTGTAGTAACCTATTCCCCGGTGAATATGACCTCCCATCAGTAGCTGTAGTAGTAGCAGGGGAGTTAGCTTAGCTACTGTCGGCGTTAACCAGCTGAATAATAAATACTCTGGTTGTGTCACACATAAAGCCCGGCGTGTTGCCTTCCCAGATAACGTTTTTGAGCATAATTCCTCAATATTTTACAGTGTTGGTTATGTAAATATGTATGGAAGTAAATGCAGTGTATCGAAACTATAATGTAGCTTGAAAAGGATTTATGGCTGGAAAATTAAATTAATTGTTTCTAGAATATATTGTGATTTATATTCACAGGGCTTATCAAAACTAATCAGTTGTCTTTGCCTCTAGTTGTGTCCTTGTATAAAAAAATCACTTGTAGAAGAAAACTTAAATAAATAGTATCTTCATTTCTTGAAATTAATCCTTGTTTAAGAGAGTGGGATTCAGTCTTGTTTTATTTCCTATTCCCTGTCCTATTATAATATGACAGGTTTGTGACTGAGGTGTCGAGATTAGCTGCTTCAGGTAGCAGGTGTAAAATGCCCCACCTATAGACATGTGTATGGTCCCATGATGCCTCTGCAATTTTTTTATTATTTGCACTGAATTCATACTTACTTCTTCTTTGTGTTTATCAACTGAGGCTCTTATTCAGCTTAAAGGCCTTTTGGACTTGGTGTAACTCGTTTTAATCACCAGTTATACATGTAATGCTTTTTGTCTTTAAAGTAATCGTAGACATTTTGAGTGCATTTTTTTTTTTTTTTTTTATAGTATTGTTGCTTCTGTGTCCTTGACACAGGTCAAATTATGACAAACAGTCCTAGTGCTGGACCAATTAGCTATTGTTAAACATCATATTTACACAGTGTCAGGCCTGTAATGGTCTGTGTTTGTTGTTTGTCATAGTCTTGCAACGTAAGTAACCACATGTCTACATCAGAGCTTTTTTTGGTCAAAAACCACCCATTTAGACACGATTAGATGTCAACAAATTTGCAAACTTTGCTATATTATTCAGTCATTATTTCAATACAGTTTATCAAGTATCAAACTGGTACCAAACAGGAATTTTTAAGTAAGCCGAGCACTGTTATTGATGTTGTAATTGTTACATAAAACTAAAACTATTAAAATAGTTTCTGTTGATTTGATATAAAGATGAAAAAAAATGTAAATCACCCTAAAACTTAATATCTTAAAATGAAAATTAGAAATGCTGCCTAAGTACTAAAATTACTAAGACTGTAACTGAAATAAAACAAAATATAGCCAAATATTAAACACAACAGCACATGAAAAGTTGCTACAATTTTAAACTAAACAAGCTAATTGAAAATATTAATAAATACTATAAAAGTCTGTCAAATAATACTAAAATAACATTGCAGCCAATTAGATTAGACCTTTCTAAATTGAGAAAGTGTGCAGACTGTCTGTGGATGTACATTATGGTGTATATCTTTTTGAACTAAACGTTCAGGGTTACTATATTATTGTGTTTGGAAATGAGTGTTATGTGTTTTTAGTTCGAGCATGTCAAATGTACTATATCCTGTCCAAGTTTGTGAGATTTTGGGAAACTGATTATAGAATAGTGCAAAAGTAAAGAGCATAATGGGCCAAAAAGAGCCTGAAGCCCTCTGGTGGTATTTTAACTTGCAAATGTAGCACAGCACTTTTCCAGTGAAGTGCCAGCTAATGGTCAGGGTACAATAGGAGTCAGTGGCATAATGCTGTAAATGGCACAAGGAAGACAGTATCATTAAGACAAAACCTGCTCATGTTGTCTGTTCCACATTATAGTGCTGCTTTATTTTGGTTTGCTGAAACCTCTATGGCAAAATGAACAGTATAACGATAGGTATGTTTATAAAACTGGTGTTTAACCACCATAACCGACTCCTGTTTCCATATACATCATTTATAGTTTATTGTTTTATACCTTATTAGATGATTTTAGGTATACAGGTGCAGCAGGCTTATATGTAAGATGTTCTCAGAGTTATCAGTTTGCAATTGCCTTAGCTAAGTAATGCAAGCTGTAAAAAACAGGTAATGGTTGTTTTAATCTAATATAATGTATTATATCAATGAATGGATGCTGGCTGCACATGAGTTATGTATATAAGTGCAGCAAGTTAGTTGTTTCTAGTGCATTGATTTCAATGCAAATCAAATTACTCTTTGGTTTTAAGAGTAACATAAGCATGTAGAGGGGCAAGTCAGATGATCTGCAGATGGGTTTCATGTGTTTTATGTGATGCTGTTTAATACGTTACCTTGAAGCCCTGCGAATGCTTTTGATCTTTGAACTCTACCCTGCTGATCACACATGACTATCTTGTGTGGATGGAGATCCATTATCCATTTTGAACTCCTCAGCATTGAATGAACTCTGATTCAGAGAATGTTCATTTCTCCTTTTCCTTTTCCCGCTCTGCTGTCCATGTTGAACCTGCTAGGCTGGTCACATGTCACCTATGGTCATATGATCATAGCTTTTAACATGTTGATTTAGCCTCCTAAACAATGGGTCCCAGCTTCCTGTTATGGAGGACAGTGGCAGTGCGTTGCAAGCCTCAGCATATTGTGTATCCTTCCCCGAGCCTTCTGCTATCAGGGATTTGTGCTGAGCAAGGTGCCATTTTTCCCTGGACGGAGAAGGAAAAGGGTTAAACGAGCACAGGAGGTTGGAGAAGAGAATGTGCTGACAGCTTAAAAAAGTCATGAATTTAAACGACATGCTGAATTTATCTGCTCAGATTT
This sequence comes from Poropuntius huangchuchieni, assembly GCA_004124795.1. Classification (NCBI taxonomy): domain Eukaryota; kingdom Metazoa; phylum Chordata; class Actinopteri; order Cypriniformes; family Cyprinidae; genus Poropuntius; species Poropuntius huangchuchieni. The sequence continues at coordinate 4,126 of SCHK01380312.1, read as the reverse complement.
AGAGAAGCGCTTGACGCTTCAAGTATTAAACGTTTCTCACACATGTCCAGATTTGTGAAAGCATAGCTTGCCCATAGAAATGTGCTACATGCAAGAACACTTCAAAAGTAGTGTAGGTCAGCATAACAGAACAACCACTCGAGTTAACCCAGTAAAGTGAAGTGTCTCAAGGGTTAATGTGGAATGCCACACTGGTGATGGTCAGTGAAAGTGCCAGCAGGGGGCAAGTTTAATGTGCTCTGATGACAGCATGTTATGTGAGTATTTGTGAAGCAGTATGCTAAGAATGCTTCCAATAAATTACTACATTCACATGATCCTGCCTCAAAAAAGTTTTGTTTTTATCAAAAATAGTCTAATATTTTTACACATTTTTACAATTTAAATCTAAAACAGTTTTCTAGTTTAATATATTTTAAAATGTAATTTATTCCTGTTGTCTCAGAATTGAATTTTCACCTGTCTTCAGAGTCACATGATCCTTTAGAAATCATTCAAATATGCTGATTTGGTGCTCAAGAAGCATTTCTTATGATCAATGTTGAAAACGGATGTGTTTCCTAATATCTTTGTGCAAACTGTGATACATTTTTTCCAGGATTTTTAAATGAATAATTCTAAAGATAAGCATTTTTTAAGTGAAAAACTTTTGTACTGTCACTTTTGATCAATGCATCTTTGCTGAATAAAAGTAATGAAATGCATTTATTGTTAAAATAACTTATAGTTAGTGTATAAATAAATTAATCACATGACTTAATCTTATCCTCTGCATCTGAATCTGAGATTTATTCAAACATAAATGTTTACATAGAAAAGCACTGTTAGGTGGTTTCATGATTCAGCTAACGGCTGTCATTCCTTTCTTCATCTGTTGTTTATGCCATCATCTCTTTTTTCTTGCTTGTAGTTTGCTAACTCGCTGGTGAAGTTCACTGCGCTGATCTTTATCTAACCACTGTAAAATAAACAGTCTAAAATGGGAAGTCAAGTAGACTAGCAGACAAGGGAGAGATTGTCAACGCTTGATAATTCAAATTTGTTTGCTACTGTGTCTGTTTGTATGAATTGGACAAGATCCAAAATTGCTATTTTAAAGAATAATACTGTTACTGACCTGTAGTGTATATTGTTAGTGTATAGTCTTGCACAAGTATGGCATATATATTTACTAATAGTCTGTAGTCAATATGTTCCTGTTGACTGAATTATTTCTGGTACAAAAAGAATGGTTTCCTTGTACGAGCTAGCAATTATTGATTCAAATTCTTTTCCAGGATAAAATCAATATCACATTGTCCTTTGCACAGACCGGAGATGTCCACAAAAATCCAGGAAGGAACTGGACAGCTATTTTCGAGTAGATGTTTCTTGAGCCACACAGCATGTTCTTGAAGGCTGGAGAGTGAGCTACCTAATGGGAAAGAGGGTTAGTTTCTGGGCATGTCTGAGACGACACTGAAGCAAGCAGCAGTTACATGCTGTGGATGAATCACGCTTGGCCTAAGGCTAATGCTACGGCAGCAAGAACTCTTTCCCTTACGTTTGCTTCAGTGTCTCTCGTTACGTTTTGAGAGCTTACAAGGGCAGGGTTTCCCTTCAGCCAATCGGAATGGCCTGTTCAGTAGTGATGTCATCATGTGTGATGTCATCTGTGAGATGCAGTAATAAAGGTCACAGAAATGTGCGTGAGCAGGCTACTGTTCTCTTAGTAGCAGTGTTTTTTTTTTTTTATTATTATTTTATGTTTTCTGATTTCTCATTTTATATTTCTGTGAATTATTTATATTCTCTTTTATTTCTTATCTCCTTTTTAAATACGTTTATTTGTTCATATACCTGGTTTTAACTGATATTATTGGGTTCCTGCAGTGAAAATAGCTTCATTTAATAACAAATTGGGACATTCAGAATTAGCCCAATTAAAATCTTTGTTCTTATTTATTTCACAATTCTTGGTTTGCGTCTAATGATGATGTGGCATTCTGTGCCGCATGTCAAAAGAATGTGGGTGTGGCTTCGGGTGTGCCGGCGTCCGCTCTTCATTGATAAAAGGTGCTGCTGATTCCGTTGGGCTCTTCCTAGAAAATGTGCTTCCTGTTCTTTGATTAGGCCTGAGAGCTGCAGCATAAGCCAGAGATACCTTTAGCCAGCAATGACATGCTTTATCTGAGTGTTCATTGTCTAGTATTAGTTAATATTTAGTTTTTTAGTTTAGTAATTTAGTAATATCAAATTAAAGTACAAAACTCCAAGTCCTTGCCACCCTTTTCAATAATTAGTCAGTGATGTTTATTATTTAACCTACAACTTCTGTATTAGATATACAAATTCACAACCCATTGTAGTTCGGGTTAGTTTACCCAAAAACGGAAAATTGTCATCATTTACTCACCTTCTCGTCATCTCGTATGGCATTCTTTCTTCTGTAGAAAACAAAAGCAGAAGTTCTGACGTGGGTTCTGTTTTCTTCCATGCAATAAAAGCAGATGGGAACCATTGGCTGTCAAAGCTCTTAAAGAAAATCATCAAAAAACCATCATAAATGTATAGTCCAAATGTTTCATGCACCATATTCCAAGTTTTGGAAGAGACGTTTTTGTAGTTGTATAACTTTGTGATAATATTCTGCTTAATACAATAATAATATAATAACAGCTGTCTAATTTGTCTCTTATATTCTTCTTTGTACTTTCAAGTCAGGTTTAAGTCAGCTTTGCTCTTTGAGACCGTTATCAGGCAAAAATGCAATGCAAAATCATTTGTAAAGTGGACAAAACAAATAGACTTGTTTGAATAGCTTGAAACACCTTGGCAACTAACTGCTAAACACTGACCATTGAAAGCTTTGTTAATATCACAGAGGACTCTCTTCCCATCCAGCATCATTCAGTACTATAAGTGATGTTACATAAGACCAAGACTTCTCATCCCTGTGTGTCCAGCTGTCAGCTCTGATCTCTGTAATACAGCATGTGTGGCAGCTGGTGCACACTGCATTAAAATCGTGATTGGCGATATGTCAGTGTCACGAACTCAACTGCCGCCTCTGTTTGAACATACTGGTATTCGAGATCTGTCTGGCGGCTGATAAAAACCAAGGCTGGGTTTTGGTTACAAGCTACATCTTCAGCCTTTTAGCCGTCTGACTTGGTTGATACAGAAGCAGCTGTCAGTTTAGTTGAAAATGCCTGAAGTCAAGATGTCTCCTACACTAAATCCACCTCCTCTGCTCCTCTCTGAACCCATTTCAAATGTAAGTCTCTTTTCAGATTTGATGTCGCTGCATTTTCTTGTGTCCATGTGGTGCTTAGTCATATGGCGTGAATCATAGAATTAGACTAATTTACTGTACAAGAAAAGATCAGCATTTATTAGCGTGCGGATTACACTGTTTTCCTGTGTGGAAGTGCAGATCTTATTCTCAGTCTCAGGGTCAGTCTTTCTGACCGAGTCTTTGGTGACTCAGACTTCTAAGGCAGCTGGTGTGGTGCTGCTGAGTTGGCTTCCCGCTGACTTTTATTTTTGTCTGTAATTGACTGATACCTGAGTCTCGTCATGGTTGGTTTAGTTCTAATAGTTAAGAAGACCTGAGAAGTGTCTCTCTTTAATAGACTGAAATCAACTTTGAAACGCACTTTATTAGCGGATTTGAGTTCGGTGTCGATGTGGTTGAGTGTTAACTGGCATAACCTCCTGATGAGGAAAAATTAGTGAGTAGAAATGCAACTGATATTTAGCATTTGTCTATTGATCAAATTAAAACCGTCAGCATAAGCATTAAAGGCAACTATTAAAGATTGATTGCTTAATAATTAACTATGTGCATTATTATTATTATGAAAGGCCTATAATTAGCAATTAGCTGTAATTGGCTGTTGTCTTCCTGAATTTTTTGACCGTCTTGTACCAGGAAAGTCTGACCTGCTGTGTTTGTATCTGAGGTAATTGAGGGAAACTAAAGATGTTTGAGTGCTCTATTAAATGATGGAAGTGTTTTTGTCTCTCCACTGATCTTTCTGGATGCAGAGCTTTTGTGTGCTTGTAAAAAAGGATAGCCTGTTAGTGACTGTTGTAATTTGTACTTCTAAGAACTAAAGGGGCTTCTGGGAATGTTATTTTACTT
>SCHK01380193.1:0-14775 GCA_004124795.1 Poropuntius huangchuchieni | reverse complement strand
GTCACTGAATCATTCATTCAAAAATGATTTTGTTTAGCTGTTTAATGTTTAATGTTTATTCTTCAGAATCATGAGAGAACCACATCCTCCATTTTTTGAAAAAAAAAAAAGGAAAAAAAACCCTCAATTTATCCAGAATCATACAGTTCTATTTTGCACACAAACAGCTCTTAAAGGGTCCTGTTTTTATGTAGTTTGTTGATTTTTGTTCATGGTATTCAGCTCCAATAAATGGTTTGCAAAAAAAGAGACACAGGATAAATGTTTGATATCATTATTTAATCACATTGGAATCGAAACTGGGAATCGAAAAGAATCGGAATCGATAAGCAGAATCGGAATCGATAAAATTCAAACGATACCCAACCCTAGTACATCTACATGGCATTTAACATAAACTGGGAGAGCAAAGTATTTTAACACTGAAAAATACACACTTAAGCTTTAACAAGGGCAAATGATGTCAACACACTGGGGAGAAAAAACACTGAGTGAGAATGAAACAAAGGGCAACAGGCTTCACCTCATTAACTGTTCCTGTTCTTTTTTCATAATTGATCTCATCCATCTATCCCTTCAACACTTGTTCCCACTCACAAATCATTTTATTACACCTAGACATGATGTTCCCATATAATGAAAAAAAGCATGCTTCAAAATAGCTGCATGAAGAGACTAAAGACAAAGCTCTTGACAGGCAGACATCCATCTATTTATCAACACGTCCCAATTCCAAAATAGAGAACAGGAACAAGTGATATGAGCTGAGGGCTTTTGAAGTGTTCACAGTAAATCTGCCATAATGTCTGCTTTTGTTTGTGTTTTGCCTCAGATCCAATAGATGGATTGTCTTGCCGACCCTGTCCTTACAAACAGATTGACTTCGCTGTATTTATGACGACCATAGATCACATCTAAGTTCATCACCAGTTAAATGACCCTCGCCAACGACCCTTTGCTGACGTACAATGAAATAAAAACTTGTGTGATTTATGTTAAGTGTTCCCACAACAACAACAACCAATCAGCATGTATCAAGGGAACCAGTGACAGATCGTGAGCTGGTGAATCGGCCAGCAGTAATGGACTCATGAATCATGGACTATCAGTGCGTGTTATCAGTGCGTCTAGTGCTATGTGCCGCGTGTTAGTTCACACAAAATAATGTCCAGATCAAATGTCATACCTAAATAAAATAAATATTTTAAACATTAAACCTACTTTTAGGACCCTTCTAAGAATTAACTATGACAATTTTCTTGTCAGCTGACACAGATTTTTAAAAAATCTTATTTTCATTATTGTAATGTAAAAAAACAACAACAAAAAAAACACAGTAGAACACAAACATCAGTAGAATGAAGATTTTTAACTCAAACCATACAGTTCAGTTTCTTGCACAGACCAATCGTTTCGTATCTTAAGACCTCAAAGTATCGTCACGAGCTGCAGGGTGTAATTTGGTTTTGTCTGTGTATGTTTTTTTAAATCTCAAAGCTCTGGTGCCCATTGACTGCCATTATATTACTGAAAGACTGCAACGTTTGTGTTTTACTGAAGAAACAAAATCACCTATATCTTGGATGCCCTGGGGGTAAGCAGATAAACATCAAATTTGGGTGAACTATCCCTTTAAGTTTTATTAAAGTTATTTTTTTTAGGAATTTTGAAAGAAAATCATTATGCAACATATCGCAAGATTTTATTTTTAAAGAAAAAGGCAAATTTGTCAAAAAAACTAATTTGCTATGCAAACAACGAACTATGTTAACTGTGTACTGTGTTTAAACATATTTGTTTTATTGGTTCTTTTTTAAGTATTAAATCAATGTATTAGAGTAATGGCAATCCCCACTGAGAATAATAGCTATAAAATATTCAAAAGCAATGTCTGGACACACTGTAATAATAAGAATTTAGGGGTGCTTAATTGATATGAAAATAACATGGAAATGTCACAAATGCACAAAATCATAATGGTCCTAAAATAGGCTTATTTTCTGCTAAATATAATTTTGTAATGTTTAACTTTTCAATGTTTTTCAGTCAAACCATGCTGTAGTCAAGCAAATTCAACAAATATAAATTACCATTTATGCAAGAAAGATCAGAAAATATAACCACTTTAGGTACAACAGTGTCATATTGAACCAAATGCAGATTATTCACATGATCAATAATTAGTCAACAGTCGATTGGCTATAGTCTTGACTACTTAAATGCTATGCATAATTACCATAATATTTCATCATTTACTCATAATAAAAACTTGTTAAACTATTGCTCAAGTGAGGTCATTTTGTCTTTGGACAGACTAAATTAAAGGCCCAAAAATATCCGGCCGCAGTCTCTGGGGTCTTACAAGACCTTGACTGAGCTGCACTGCAGTTTTAAGGTGAGCTCACTGTTCAGAAAGACAGAGAAAAGCGCAAGCTGTATGAGGAGACAGGCTGCCTCTCTGTCCATCACATCAGGCTCATATTACACACAAAAAACACAACAAATGCAGGGATTCATGAGGGAGAGGGAGGCTTTCCCCACACAGTTAGATAGACAGGCTGCAAAAAGTCAAGATGAACCCCGGAACAGAGAGGCTATGAGTAATCCAACCCCTTTTGACACACAAAGAGGCCTCTGAGCCAGAACTCTAGACTGAATTCTTCTTAGCACTTGTTCCATTGATTGTTTCAGAAAGCTGCCAATATACCCCAGACACTCCTGTGAGACAGAAGCGGCTCTAAGGTCTCTTAAACACAGCACTCGCAATATTGGCTCAAACATGAGATCACAAATCAAATCTAAAGCAGCAGTATGACTCAAATTCATGGCTCAACATCAAGAATGGCCACAGGGCCAGTGTGAGAAAGTTGGGGGCAGCTGACCATTTGTCCTATCAGGCCTTAATGAATGTCTGATGTGTTTTTATACCTACAAGCATTCTTCTTTTTGCAAACTGATAATTTAAATATGTCACTAAAGTGAAGTTACCCATGGGACAGAGATTGCAAGAAATTGTGAGAACGGAGCGTACAACCAGCAGAAAAAAGAAAAATCTGTCCTGCAAATTTCCCATGAATTCAGAAAGATAGATAAACAAGAGTAATGTGAAAGGGGCATGTTTTAAGATTTGCTGGAAAACGTACGTTGTTTTTAAAAAAAGAAATCTGTTATAACTGTCCCGAACATCTTGAAGTGTGTTTGCAAGTGTGGTCAGCCAGGTCCTACCTTAACAGCTGAAGTGACCCCATCCTCAGTGGTGCTCTGCCCATTCTGAAAGAGAAGCAGAAAGAGATTCATGAATATATGTATATGCCGCACTAGTTTGGACACAACTGCTTGCTCTTTACTACTTTCCATAATAGCCATCAAAACTAGTAAGTACAAATACTTTACAGTAGCCACAACATTTCATGAGGTGCAATGTAGGAATTGTTTTAAACAGGTTAATATTTCTTCAACATCAAGTTTAACTCATTCATTTCTTAAACTACATTTACTTGTATGCAAAATAATTGCAATCGCTTAGCCTTCAAAATAGTGTACATAAACACAGTTCAGGCGTGTTTACAGCTGGATCCTCTGGGTTATTACCGTGAGAACTCCCACAGCATGTGTGCGCATGTGTGCATGCATGTACTTGAAGGCTCACAGCTGTGGTTTCAAAATCATAAAAGCGTGTTATGCCTAGATGACATAATCAGCAGCTCCCAGGGCATTTAAACAGGCTTTGCTCTTATACACTCACATACACACTTTCTTTCTGTGAATGTGCTTGAGCATCTGTTCTGCCTACAAGCCTGGAGATGTAATTTTATAACACAAATTTCACTGTACAGCACTAATAAAAGACATTTACATTTATTCATTGTTTATTCTGTACTTTTACTAGCTTATTGATTGTTTATACTGTACTTCTACTAGGTTAGTATTTAATTAGGGTTTAATTATATTTTAAACTGTACATTTTAACCCTGTGTTAAAGTCACCATAAAATCCAAATTGACAAAACCTTTTTTAAGGAACATTGCAGAATATTGGTTTCTTGTCCACCTGTGCAAATTTTAACAAATCTGTTTTGATTGTTTTAAATAGTCTGAAATATACAGCAAAAGTAAAACACTAAACACGTAATGAAATGCAAAGTGACTTTACAAAGTGCATTAATATTTACTGAGGTATTACTGGTTGACTGTTGCAAACAACTTGTAGTAAAAATCTAGCACTGCATTGTTTGAACTGCACAAATTTAGCTGTAAGTGTAAATAGCCAAATAACTAAAATAACTAAAAATTTAGGAAGTGTATCTGATTACTGCATCTGGGAATTATATCTGATGATGGGCGGCCAACATTAAGTAACTTAAACACTCTTCAGATGAGAGCAAACCACAACCACCCAGAATCGAAATACATGTAAAATACATGTAAAACCAGCACTTCCTCATGCTATTTCCCCTTCATTTTTCCATTGTGAGAAGCATTTATCTGTGTGACAGTTTATCAGAACTCAACAAAATAATAATTTCTTCATTTACTTCTTAATAGACAATGAAGTTCTATCAGTCTCTTCCTCACAAAGAATTAAACATGTAAAGACAAAGAGAGAATGTGTGCACTGCTTATTGATTTTCTGATTTTTTTAAATTACCAGCATGACTGACTGATTTCTGCAGTTCAAACAGTGAATTCTCTCATGACCCGGCAGAAAAACACAAGAATCACATCCTGCACAGGCTATTGCTTTCAATTTCATTCAGTACTGGACCTTGAGCGAGAAGAAAAGGAAATGAAAGAGACAAAAATAAAAAAAGAACAGGAGGATGGAAGAAAACACTTCTGGCTGCTCAGAGAAAAAAAAAAATAAAATGTAAAACAGACAAAGATCAAGGATTTCTCACATGCGAAGTCAGAGCTTCATTCATTTATGCTGGCTTCAGATCGATTCACTCAAGTGCTCTGGAAGTTGAAATTGCTCTGAAAACTCGTCTTGGACAAGCTCTGGTTTACCGTCAATGTCACTTTTGACGACAATAAGCACAAGAGGTCTGGTAAAGAAGTTTCCTTGGTAACTGGAAAGACCAAACATTTTCTCCAAATTGTGAGACTTCTGGCCATCCACAAACACTTATAATAACAACAAAAACACACCATCTACAACTGTGATGCACAAATCCAATGAATGACCAAGGACCATGGTTTTAGCTAAATAACCAAGTAAATAATCTAAAATAAAATAATACCATTATTATAATATAAATCTACAACTTATCTAAACCATTTATACGGTTTTCTTAGCTTAAAAAATGTGGCAGTATGTTTGAGCTTTGCAAACAATTCCATAAGTTTGGAGTGACACTATCTACCAAACAATGGGAAAAAATTCATTATTTTTATGACATGTTTTACGACACTAGCAGAACAAAAATTACACACTTTACACACATGCTTTAATATATAAGCTGAATTATGAGTTACATAAATCATTAACAGACTGTGTCAAAGTGAGCTGTGAACATCAGCTATCTGTAATGAAACCGATAAAGAAATATGAGCTGTTCTTAATTAACACTGCACTTGTTTAACGCTACAACATTTTAATGAATCCAGGTTATTGAAATCTTTATATAAGATGTGCAACATGATAGATTGTGTTTTGTATCGTCTCTAAGAGAATGACATTTTTTTACCTACTTATTTTGTGAAAGGTCAGAGACATGTACAAAAATAAAATAAATTGATGGTATTTAATAAAAATAAAAAATTAAAAATAAATTAAAAAAAACACGCAAAACAGCATGTGTACATGTCTAAAGTACGTGTGTGCTTTCAGGAGGTTAAAAGGACAAACAGAATAGAAGTGAAACTTCAGCACAACTTCTGGTTTTCTACAAAAACAAACCCAAACTATTATTAATATAATAAAGAAAACACACACACAAAGATCAAGAAGCTGGAATGTACATAAAGTGCATGAACAAACTAAAGTAAAAACACAACATAACAGATTATGGCCACTGGTCGCATGTGACCCTGAAACTCTTTTCCTGACAATGCAATGCAAATGAAAGTGCTAAAAGAGTCGTCTGCAAAAAATTAACAACATCTCTCTCAAAATGTGACCCTGTTACAGAAATAGCATGCAAGTAATTGGGACCAAAGTGTTCCTCAGAGAGGTGAGAATGTGTGAGAGAGAGAGGGAAAGAGGTGTGAATGGAATTAAAAGGCTTGTATTTTAAGTGACTTGGCCATTAATGAAACAAGTGCATGAGAGGAGAGAATAGACAGAGTTGCTACAAAAAAACAAGTGCAAATAATAAAACACATAGCAAAATAAACAGACTGATCTTTTAAGAGGAAAGGGAAAGGATTGTTGAGGTAAAAAAAAAAAAGAAGAAGCTAGTCAAATCAGACAGATGCTAACAATGGACATTTTGTGTGACGTGTTCATCTTCATAAAGCATGAACGAAACAAAATAAATTAAATAAAACTTCCCTTACCAGGCTAAATCTGGTTAGTGATGACCACAATGTATTTTGTGGTCTGAATTAATGGCTTTCATAAGCATGAAACCATCAAATTTCAAGAGACCTTTAGAAATGCCAATCTAGACTGTCATATTAATGGCTCATGAAACTACTAATGTATTTCAATGTTTGATTTTAAAGAAATTTTTATTTTGACCTTTATATGATAAACTATGATATGGAATACTCTGACGATGTCTTTCATACTTTTATGCACCTTGACCGTGTTATTTACCAGGCAGTCAATGGGACAGTCTCAAGCCTCCCGGAATTAATCTAAAATTTCTTAAACTGGGTTCCGAGGACAACTGAACCTTTTTCAGGTTTGGAACGACATGGGGGTAAGTGATTAATGCCAAAATTTTCATTTTGGGGTGGAGTATCCCTTTAAGTAAACCTAATAGAGAATTTAAGAAAACCATAGTATTTTACAGTGATGTTTACAACATTACCACTAACTAAAAAAAGGTACATACTTTCTGTATTTGCTCAAAAAAAATGCTGGATTTTTTTGTATGATGTAATATTAGTCCAGTCAAACCTCAACTCTGCAGCTCCCTTAGACTGAGAAAAACTCATATGGACTATAGGTGAAGAGAAGAAACAAATTTTTTCAAGCCCTGAAGAAACCAATATCAAAAGTCATACCTGTCCCTACGTGTGACTCACTTCCTCATAATGCGACTGACAGACAGATAAAGTGGGAGCTGAGTTTCTAGATGCTTCTGAAGTCCCCGAATAGGTCATACTGTTCCTCAGAGCGGTAGGAACATGCAACTAGGCCATTATGTAATGTCACCTTTAACCTACAGATCAGGTGATGCTGTTGACTGGGACACACCAATGATATCAGAAGAGAGAAGGGAAAGGAGGGCAATGTAAAAGAAAGCCAAATTTCAAGGAAATAAATATATAAAGGAAGGAAATCCAGTGATGGCCAACACTTTTCACCAGCTAAAGTGTGTCAGTAGGAAATATCAGTTTCCAAACATTCATTTTGCCATTAATTGTAATAATCCAGTGAGATTTTTGTTTGCAAAAGGAGTCTGACAACAGCCAGTTCTTCACACAGAGATCTGATCTCTTCATCATCCAGTCTGTCTGGAATGACATGAAGAAACAGAACAAATTGACACAGACTAAATCCAGAAGAACTGTGGCAACGTCTACAAGATGCTTCAAGAAACCTACCTGCAAAGCTACAGTACTGTTAAAAGTTTTAGGCACTTGTGTTAAAATAATGTAAAATGAGGATGCTGTGAAAAATAATGTCATAAATAGATTTTCTTTATCAATGAATCAACATTTGGCCCTGGGTGCACTTGCGCATAGTTTTTCTGGTAGCTTTGTATATTTATATAAGAAAATTAAAGAATGAATGAATGAAGGAACAAAAGTAAATAAATAAACATTTCAATAAATAAAAAAACAGTATGAGTCAGAAATGTCAGCTTGCTGATGATTCACGCATTTGACATGCACACAAAACATTTGTGTCTATTTCAATGTCAAACCTGACAAGTGTGTAAGGCTGCATGGTAAGCAGTTATACAAGACTGAACGACTATGAATGTGACATCAAAGATGAAGGTCTGACAGAATGTGTGAGCCCTGGTTAAAAGAAAGGAAACAGACAGCAGGAGTGACGTGGAAGAAGAAAAGTTAGACAGAGGGATGAAGGGAAAGGAAGACAAAGAATCGAATGATGAATCAAATCATAAAAACTCTGTGATGAATTAAAGATAAATGTTTAATATTTTCAAAGAGTGAGACTCTGACTGGTGTTCACAGGTGGCAGGGATTTAAAAAGAGATGACAGGAGGAAATTTAGCTTTTAGTTCAGAGTTCCGGATCACATCATCTCCATATTCTCGGCCATCATGCGCTGCTATGCCTTCTCACGTTTCAAACCGCTGCACGCACTGACAGCTGAGACCGGAAACTCAGAGTTTAAAAATCTGATATTCCCGAGGAACATATGCTGGAAGCATGTGGCATTGTGGGTGTGGTATTTACGACTTAATTTAATTAATATTCTTTTAAAATATTCTTTTAGAACTCATGAAGGAAACTGAAAGCATCTAGAGCAGAGAACATTTGATCAATATGCATGAATCCACCAACACTAACGTTTGAATTCCGTTTTTTTTTTTTTTTGGCTCCATCTCAGTTCAAAGCTCACAGCTTGGCTCGTAGGACACAGTCAAACTGGCTCTTCCGAGTGAAACATAACCCCTCCCTGTGGAACAGACCGGGCCTCATACGCTATGATATACCGTCAACACACTTCCAGCAAATCTGGGAAGCTCCCGGGTTCACAGGAATAAATTTCCGGTGATGGAGCGAGAACAGAACTTGTGACTCCTAGAGCTCACAGAAAGCCTGTCCTTTAATGGAGGCATACAGCTTCAAATGCTCTCCTTTGTTCTCCGACATCTAGTTTTCAAAGAATTGTAAGCCCTTGTTGAACAAGCTCCAGGTTCTATGTAACTACAGGCTTTGGAATAATGATACCAATCATCTTTGTGCAGTACGTATGATTACAAACACAAATCACTGCTGAACCACAGAGAGCATGGCAGCCAACAAATAGGTGAACAGCAGGTGCTCTGAATAAAACCAAAAAAAGAATTAACTCACACATCTGTAGCAAAGGGCTTGGGTAAATTTTTAAGTGTTTTAAGCAATAAGTGTTCTAGTTGCCAAACAGTAACTATATAAGGAACTTCAATACAGCTAATACATGTCTAAAATTGAACTGTAACAATGTGCATAAAAATACATACACTAAAGAAAACTTTATATGGCAGCACACCGACTGTGGCTACAGTTTTCCAAGCATCTTGTTAAATTCCACACAATGTGTGTTTGGAGGCCCTTTAAGCATTGGCAGTATGTAAAAACTGCCAGTGAGCAAGAAGCGGAAATTAATTTTTTATACAAATCAGGCGGTTTGTGTCTAGTTGTATCCTGTTCCTACTTACTTGGCCTAGTCTACATAGCACTTTACAGTCTTGCGGTACTTGCTGAAATGCTTTAGCAAGATTCTAATCAGAGTTATTTTGCAAAATGTCTAAATCTAGATTCATTTCTGCCTCTCTCATCTCCAGAAAGAATTTCACTCAAAGGAATGAGAAGTACAGCAAATGCTGCTGCAGCAAACCTGCTGTCGCCTGATTGGTGAACCCATTAAAGGGGTGAGCGACCAGAAGGCAAGGAAGAAAGAAAGTTAATTTAAGCTTAAAATTTAACAGATTACAATGACGGGAGCAAAAGACTAAAACACGTCTCTTGCAGCAATTCTCAAAAGAGATCAGCATTAGTCTGAGAGCAAGAAAAGAAAGTAAATCATATTTCTTCTATTCTCATTAATCATGGACATCACAGGCCATATTGTCTCAGCTTGCCCTGTAGTTATAAACTTGGCCTCCAGCCGAAGTTGCTGGAGCAAATTCCAGTGCTGTACAATGCTAACAGCCAAAAGTTTACTGCAGTACAACACTGAAATAAAACAGGAGTTTAGCTCTCAGAGCTGTTAGCACTGTGGTTCTGTACGTGTGATCAAAAGATATGATTCCTCAAACCAGCTTGTCTGTATATATCTTTGCAAATCAAAAGGAAATGTAAACCTTTTGAAGAAAAAAAAACAAAACATCTCACTGTATCAATGCTAAACCTGACAGAAGTTTACTTTATACTACAGATACCAGTGAATTATAACAAACATGTGGCTGTTATTGAGATTGTTATGATGTTTTTAAAGCAATAAAAAACCCAGCAGCTTTGTATCAAACACCACAAACAGTCTGGCTACACAAATTCAAGGGAGCACAATAATTCAGAAAGTACTATTTCCCAGAGTTTCTTATGACCTTAGACTTCTGTATTATTTATTTGATTTTCTGACATTTCGCATGTACCCCGGAGAAGACAAAATGAACAGCAAAAACACCGGAAAAAAGCTGGTTCAGTGAGCACAACATAAGAAAACCAATATTCTTCCAATAGAGTTCAAAGATGATAAAAGCTGCAGTGTCATTCCACAAAATTGGCGCCTTTTTAAATTTAGAAGGGAGATTGTGTAATTTTCTTTCAGATTTTGAAAAACGTCCTTAAGCATTAATAAGTTTCATTATATAACCTCAAGCAAAAAAAAGAAAAGAAAAAAAAAAAAGGCATGTATGCTTTGCAGTTTATTTATTCATTTTTAGCTTTGTTCCCAAGGCCATGATACTGTAAGGTGGTCATTAGAAGAGAATTATTGTTGATACTTCTAAACACTACTGTGCAAAATCATAGAACCAGAGCTGAATCATCCTATAATCATCCTTTACTGACAAAATATTAAGGTAAAACAATTTTATTTATTTATTTATTTATTTTTTAAACACATGCTTTATGTTTTCAATGGAATTGTTAACAGGAGTCTGGATGACAAAACAATCTGTTTGGAAACACAAGGTTAGAGACCAGCCAAAACATGTATCCACATGAAGAAAGTTTCTGGATTTTTGTATGTGTAAAAGAAAATGTCTATTATAAGTTACAGTAAAAGTTGGTGACAGCTTTTCATTGTTAAAGTCATTGTTTACACATGTTTACGTGGGACACCTTTTACAAAACACCTCACCTGCGCTACTTCACGCGGCGCGTCATGCTCGCGCTCCAAAAGAACATCGAGTAAAGAGCCAACCATACCTGCAGAACTCTGCACCAGTGTTTAGTGATCTACAATTATTTTAAAGTATCACATTTCTTTACGATTGCCGTTTTTCTCGTGAACTGCCCATGACAAACACGTGGACCTCTGGCACGGATAGATTAACCCTGAGGACACATTAAATCAGTTAATTTTAGTGCTGTGATTTCACCACCTCTCACCTCCGTCTCCAACTGCACCAGCTCCATTTTGGGCCATGGTTCTGCCAGTTGAGCAAGTGGCATTGTGTGCGTTCCTTCTTGTCTCACTCAAGTACTCAAAATTGGACGGGGATTTCTTCCGAACCCGTGTATTCCCCTCTGGAACTACCTGGTCTGTCCCTTGGATCAGGAGCAAACGGGCGACTTTCCTCTCTTACAATCCGCACAGGACGCGCATAGTCACTCCGTTGAAAAATCGAAGCAGTTATTCCTGTTTAAATGACGTTGACGGATTCTCCTCTCGGTCCGGTGATGAAGAGGAGTTGCACAGCCCCGTTCCTGGAAATGAACAAATCTTTCCCAGTCACATACATACAGGTGGACTCGGGTTTAGAGGAACATGCACCGTGCGTCTGCGGCGATGAAACGCGTCCCCTCCGAGGAAATGAAATAAAGATGTTATTGTAATGCGATGGTTTCTCAACTGACACTCACTAACGGTGTGCACACAGACACAGGAAAAGAGGAGCTGATGCTGTCAGTGTGTTCCGCTCTGAACCGAATCTACAGTGTAAAAGCGCATGAGCTTCAGCCGATCATTGGTTTGAAGACAGTTCTCGGCCAGCCCCTTTCTCCTACTACCCCTCTACTGATGCCCCTCTCTGGCCACTTACTGATACTGCAAGATCTCAGCTATACGGTCACAGCCAGTTACACACAAACGTAAATTGCAACATTTAAAGCTACACTTGGTCATTTTTTAAATAAAAATAACAAAATTTTAGAGCGCAAAAGAAAAAAAAATCCATCTTCTAAACCACGTCCGTACTTTACTCAAACGTTAATAAACCAATAGCCTATTAACAATTTGTATTAAAGCTGTCGGGACGGATTCCGCGGGAAATAGCATACAAAGGTCTTCGTCATCGTGCTGTTTTTAACCGCTAGTGTGGCAGAAGTTAGGTATTGTACCTTTGCAATAATTTATAAATTATAATTTCTATAATCTAATACGTTTATAAGAAAATTAAAATATTTTCATTAGAATTAAATGGCAAACTTTATTGCAGTTATTTGATCATATGACACATATTTGCAGTTTCTAGCTTTAAAAAAAAACTATCCTGTTGTAACTTTGATAGCTATGTCAATAGTATACAATATAGCCAATGACTTCCATATTAATGCGCAAAAAGATTTTACATGATACTTTAAAGAATATCGTACTAGTACATTTCCAAAAAAAATAAAAAACGTGGTAGGTAATCAAATGCAGTTGAGCACATGCTGATCATAAGGAAACATTATATAAAAAATTTGCATTTGACTGGGCACAGAAAAGCAAACCATTGCATTGTTAAGCATATTTTACTAAAATACTACCAACAGAAGTAGAGATCGATGTAACAAAGTATTCCCCAGTGCTGGCACAAGTAGCCTATCCCCTTTTCCATCATGCCAGGATTGCTTTTTCGTGTTGTCAATTGTAATTGTCTTGTAGGCTTGCCCATTTTGTGACAAGACAGCGATATGCCAATACCTCTTGACTCTTTATTCTCTCAAAGGGAGCAGAGAAGAGCAACTGTTGCTTCTCGCTGAGAGTGGTTACCACTGGCAACCACAGACCATCTGCCAGCGTGCCGGTGAATCTGTTGCCAGAGTAAAACAGAGTATGAATGGTTGTCTTTATGAGATGGTAGTGGGTGGATATGGAGTGCACATGGTAGAGGACCATGTTTCATTGAGTCAAATGATGGCACAAAGCGCAAAATGCTTTTAATGGCACTCAAATACTCTAATGATAATGTAGGGCTATGTCAGGCTAAACTGTAACATTTTTAAAAGGCGTCAAGACTGAGGACTCAATGATAGACGTGCAAAATTCCTTAGTGTGGACATAAAGTCAATTATGTATGAATCTTTTTCACAAAAATAAATCATAGGCATTACAAACACTCATTACTCTCTGTTGTGTGTGTGTGTGTGTGTTTAGCACTAGGTTGCAGCAGTACAAACAGCTATTATGTACACAGATATCAAATTCACATACTCAGCTGTACCATGGCTTCGATTCTCTTGCTCTTTACTGTTAGCTTGGCCTATTTCAGTAAGAACCTGGCAATCTGCCTGCCAGGCCGTCTCTACAATTACTGTACTCTAAGTCTCTTTGAATCAAAAGCATCCGCTAGAACAGCAAGTACTCGGCTTTAGAGCAGTGTGAACACCATGACTTTCCATGCAAGGTGACTCTCCACATTATTTAGTTTAGAGAGCTCACGAGAGACTCTTAATACAACACCAGATATCCAAAGGTTAATAAAACCCTGAAACCTGAAGATGTAATGCAAGATGTTGTACTTTTTATTTGGCTGGTTTGGTATTCCTGGTTCCATACCAAAGCGGTTACCCGTGTTTTACAACGTCAAGGCTTTAAAAATGAATCTAATTTGACCTTGAAAGGAATGAAGTGGAGAAAAGAAAGATTAAAATGCATTCTGAACATTACTGAAATACCACAGTAGACGCAAACAGGCCCTAGAATGAATTCAGACTGAGCAATATTTTTATGTAACACCTATAAAATAGGGTATACTACATAACATTTATATAAAACATATTTTTCAGGTCATAAGAAATGTTAGAGACTTTGTTGGAACCATGAACATTAAGAACATATATATATATATATATATATATATATACTTTTTTATTAGCTCTGTGGGGTTATTTTTAATTATTAATAGCATTAGTGTATAAGTGATCAATCATGCCACCTAGAGGCTGGTGATATATCACACATTGCAGATCTTTAGTAGTTTAAAGTATTTGGCTGTGCATCAATGAGTTTGTTTGTCTGTTTGTATAGAGCTGTGCATGAAATCTCATGGCCGTTTGCCTGTTTTTCCTTTCCGACTCCTTTAGTGGACCCTTTAACACAGCTCATGTGTCATTTCTTCCCACAGTGCACAGATAGATGTGTTCAGACAGGAAGACTTGTGTATATGTAATTGATGTTGATGCAAACCCTGCAAGAAATAATGGCAAGCCAGAACACTCTTAATTATTGTTGATTTTATTCCCTGCTCAGATAATCAAATTTGGTGCTTAGGAATTAATCGACTTATCAATTATCAAGCTAAAAGCAATCTAAAAAGCAGGTCAGATTTAAAACAAAAAAAAAAACAAAAAAAACGTATGCAACTGTGTTTTTTTCAACTAGATTTTTTTGACCTANCGACTTATCAATTATCAAGCTAAAAGCAATCTAAAAAGCAGCTCAGATTTAAAAAAAAAAACAAACAAAAAAAACGTATGCAACTGTGTTTTTTTCAACTAGAATTTTTTGACCTAAAAAGGCTGCCTAGGAATAACCTGCACTTCCTTCGTGGGT
>SCHK01380077.1:0-13974 GCA_004124795.1 Poropuntius huangchuchieni | reverse complement strand
TCTGTCTGTCTGTCTATATGTACACATGCTGATAATGTCAAAATCCAGTAGATTCAGTGTACACATCTCTAAGCTTTTCTCATTCAGAAGGCCGGCTGTGTAAACCAGCATTAGTTTGGAATAGAAAGCTCTCTGACAGAGTGTAAAGACGCAATGATTAAACACAAACCCAGTCGGAGGAGAGACTTTTGCGGAGCTGTGAGTCTCCAGCGGCTGTCTGATCCTGCGCCTCGCTTGGGGAAAAAGCAGATTTAATTAAAGCAGAATTAAAGAGCATTGTTATTTTGATTGAAGACACCCGGCTTCTTTCCCTCCACTCTCTCTCACCCGGCTGTCCCGGATTCAAGCTGACGGGCTTCATCGCCGAAGGTTTACTTGAGTACATAGCGTGCATCTGGTGAGCTCTACTTCTGAACACACACACAAACACATGCAGGTCTTACTGCATGTTTGAAGAATACAAACACCGTCTTCTCTGCTGTAGATTGAGTCTAATTCTGTATTATTGGATAATGAGAAAAGCCTGTACGACACACAGACTGGCACAATATTAGAAGTTAATTAAATTTCAGTAGAGTGGCAGAAAAGAACCCGACAGAACCTGAAGGCAGCAAAAGCAACATTGGTCAGACAGACACACTGACACGTCGATTTCTCCCAGGCCCCATCTATGAGGGGTGAGAGCGGTCCAGACATAGACAGACGGAGAGAGAAAAAAGAGAGATGGAGAGACAGTAATGAATAGTGTGTGTCCTGATAATTGCATTAATGATTATTAGGCAGAGCTCAGGGGAAGGTGATGAGAGAGAAAGAGAGGGAGAGTTTCTGTCAGCTAACTTTGACAAATGGCCGTGCATTCAGGGCCACTGCTTGGAATATTCATTTACAAAATAAACTTTAGAAAAGAGGAAAAAGACGGTCTGTGAAGAAGAAGAATTTGTTAAACCCCCTTGAACAGGGCCTTGTCCACTCCACAAATGTATTATTATATGTTTTACATATTCTAATCGTTTGGGAAGCTACTTTGAAACAATAGATTTCCAAGCTACAAGCTTCATATGATTTAAAGATGAGTTTTTAATGAGTGTTTCATTTTTAGCACCACTAAAATGAAACAAACCAGTCCTTGTTTCAAACCAGCAGCCATGCTTCAAAACATACCTAACCAGCGTATGTTTTTTTTTTCAACAGGGGAAGTCTGATAAACCTGTAGAAAGCTAGCCGTTAGTATTCCCAATTGCAGTTGCACAGCACTGGAAGTAGCCTATGTGTTTTGAAATCTGTCATCTTTGTTAATGGATGCTCGATGTGGACAATCACCTGAAGTGCTAATGGCTAATGAAACTACAAGAATGCATGCGGCTAAGCTCTTAATAGCAACTGTTGTTAGCTTTGACATGAAAATGTGACTTCATCAGAATACATGGCCATTTTACAAGCACAGGTTAACTAGCTAAATATTTCCTTGCCAAAAACTAGCCTCTTACAGGAAAAGCCACGCTAGTGTTATGCTTTATTGGCAGTGTTGCTTCATACTTCCAAGCACTGCAGGGAATTATGGGATTCAATACAGTGAGTTGTTCGATCAAAACAAAAATGACTGCTTTGACGTCACAAAAACGTCACATAAATGTCAGAGGATGAAAAGCTCTTTAAACAGGTACTAGTGACCTTTAAAAGACTGTGCTTGTCAATGATTCACCTCCTCACTCAAATAATGTGCTTTGGTGTGCAGTTCAATTTTGCCCTCTGCGTTGACACCAATATCTTTGACCCCACATGCCAGGTGTCCCCTCAGATGGTGATAACAGCACCTCAACAACTACTTCCCAAAAACTCACACAGTGGAGAATAACACCCAGCTTAATGCCAGATGGCTGTCGACAGAAGACATTTTTCACATAAATCAAACTGCCATTGGGCTTATCAATAACAAGTCAATTAGCAGGCATAGAGAGGCGCAGATCTCTAGGGGTCACCGCTTGTTTGTTAGATGGACATCTGCAGCTCTTTTTGCTTTGCCATGGCAACGGACCTACGGTTTCTTTCTGTTTTTCTCATTCTTTAGGTTTGTGAAGAATGAAGGATCTGGCAGGCTTAATTACAATTTTAAAGTGTTGATTTTTCCTAGAAATGAAAATTTTGTTATTTATTTACCCTGATGACTGTTGGCTAATGGCACCACGTGAATGCAAACAGCTACGCGTTCCTTATTAGCAACTATTGTGAGCTTTGCAATGAAAATATGACTTCATCAAAATACATGGCCATCTTAGAAAAAAAAAGCGCTTTTTTTGCCCATAGAAGGTAAAATTTGCTAAACATTTCCTCACCAAAAAGTAGCATCTTATTAGAGAAGCTATGCCTTGTTATGATTTGTTAGCAGTGGTAACTACAATTTTGAAGGGTTAATTTTGATTCACCAAGTTGTTCCAACACCATTTGACTTTAGAATTAGATTGGATGTACTTTTTTCTTCTTCTCCATTTTAAAGTTTAATGGATCACTGTCAAATTTTATTGTATATATAGTAAAAGTGCAGCTTGGACATTTAGCGAAATGCTTCCTTTTGTATTCTATGGAGGAAAAAAAGTTGTACAGGTTTGGAACGTCATGAAGTTGAGTAAATGATGACAGACTTGTAATTTTTGTTTGATTCGTTCCTGTAAATGATGCAGTACAAAACATTAATGAGTCAATAAACATGCACCCATGTAACGCATATTGTGATCAATCAAATGCTATATGTCGGCTTTGTTTTTCAGGCCCTCAAGGAATCTTTGTGAAGGATGAAGGAGCACTTGTAAAAACTGGTATTTTCAATGACCTTTCTAATTTTGCTCGGTTTATAGACTTGGCTATTATAATTTGGCCGAAAGCAAACTGTCTTTTGCATAAAAATCACAATAATGAGGTTTTATTTATTTCTCTCTCTGTTCACCCAATTAAATGGATTTGAATAATTTGATTTTAAATAATTAATTTTCATATTTAAAATGAATCGTATTATATGGGTCATTCTACAGTATGATCGTTGCCGTCTATATCAAGATTGCATCAGCTCTTCATTGTCAAAGTCATTTTTATACATGTGTATATATAGGGCACAAATGGTGACCATGTTGTAGAATGACCTACACTGTACATTATTTATGATGTTTACTCTTTGCTGAAGTTGTGGCTCTCAGATGAGACAGGCCACACAATGCTTGGAGGCACTTGGTGACTGTTTAATGACTAGAATGTCAGATCCCGCACCAAGAAGTCTAGACAGAATAGCACCAATTACAGCACAATAACTCTTCTGCAAAAACACCCTTGATTTATTCATCAACGAATAAGTCTCTTTAATTCATATTTGCTGATGACACCAATACCGTTCATAGAGGGACTGCAACAGAGCCCACTTGTAGAGATAATGCTCATTATAGTGACATCTTAGTACAGGTAATTTGTCCAAAAAGTCAACGAAAAATAAACTTGTCTCAGCAAGAATCTAAAATTGTGACTATACCCTATGGTTGCTATGCTTTTCCAACTTTTGAATGCACTGTAAAGGACATTTTAGTCAGGCAGCCTTGAGTAGATGGTTGTCAGCTCTCTTTTAATGGATTCCTCTGATCTGATGTGTTTTAACGGCGTCTGTTTTTCTATATAGAGAGGGATCAAATAGCTGAGCTGCAGCATGTTGGCTTGGACCACCTGCTGGAGATGAGTTTCAGAGAGCGCCGGGGGAAAACAGCAGGGGGATGCGTTAGTTTGTATCCATGTGGCTTGTACTGACACGTGTTTATGATGCAGACTGTGCATGTGCGTTTGTGTGTCAGAAATACTTGGTTTATGTTGTGTATTGGAATATCTGTGTGCAGATCTTAGGTCTATGATGTCTCATATTGGTGTGGTGTATATGCATGTGAAAACATATCCATTTTAAGGATGTCTTGATTTTGGTATGTTTTTTATGGTTAGAGTTAGTCTGTAGCTAATTATTATTAAAACAATAGGATTACATGCACTTTATTTTGATGCCCCCCTTTAGAAATTATGTTGACTAAAGGTAACTACATGTCAACTAACTCTTATTAGAGTATTAGTAGAGTATTAGCAGAGGTAGTTGACATGTAGTTGCAAAAGTTACTTGCAGTCAACAGAATGTTTACAGAGGACCATAAAAATAAAGTGCTATCAACAATAGAAGTCTGTGTCCTCTTTAGGTATCTTAGCAAAAGTGTGTGTGTATGTTTGCTTGTGTGTGACTGTGGTTAGCATCACCCCCCCCCCACCCCCTTCCCGAGACCTCCCATCTCAGGTGCTAAAATGTGGCGGTTAAGGACCCCACAAAGAGGTATAAATAGGACTCTCTTTCTATGGAGAGACACAGTGTTTTATAGGAGCACCAAGTGACTGAGATCCAGCCAGGCGCTCTTAGATAGAGAGCCTGGAAGACATCCGCACTCAAAAACGCACTAGGCCTCCCCTGTGCCCCCATGCGGAAAGGCCCCAGGGGAGAATTCGCCAGCTGAGCCTCAAAAACAAGGTAGGACAACCCAGCTGACTGACAGACTGAATGCTCTCAGCTGTTTGTGTGTATGCGTGCCTCAATAGTTCACTTCAGAGCTGATAGCTGGAGAGACCCAGGGTGCAAACACAAGCTGAGAGGGAGAAAAAGAGAGAGAAAGAGAGAAAATGCCAGCATGTACTCGCCACGGGAATGTTATGGTAAGCGTTTGTTGATTTATTGATCAGGAAAGAGGACCGTTTTACGTTCTCGTGGATGGGATGAGAGCGGAGCGTCACATTGTGACACAGTTGTTTTGAGAGTCTGCAAGGGTTTGACAGCTACGACTAGTCCGAGTGATGTGACTTCTGAGGTAGTCCTTGTTTTTATTTGTGTGTTTATGCAGATCACCACACTCAGGGAGTGACACGGTTGGAACGCAGGATAGAATCTGATTCATAGGGAATGGCTGGCATTACAATTTCCCTTCATCAGACTTCAGTCTGTGGCTGTGCATCATAAGACTTGCCTCTCTCTCTTTCTCTCGAGTAATCCATTAAATGCCAGCATGCTCCTCCATGGACTTAAACTTTGGGTTCAGCACAGTAAATGACTATTATAACTGATTGACAGCCCTAGAGGTGTCCATTTAGCAAACTCTTGGTACCTGAGAAAGATGAGGAGCAAAAAATTAAACGAAAGATGAGGGATAGAAAAAAGGACATGGTGGGTCCCTGAGCGGGAGTGTTAGGGAGGAGAGAAATGAAGTTTTCTGCAGCAGATCGATTTCTGAACGCTTGTCTCATGCATTTTACAGAGGCGCTAAATGCCACTTATGGTATAATGCTGTACTCCGGGTCAGAGCAAAGCTCTCCCGTTTGGGCTAGGATTTCAGGGCCACTTTTAACAAACTACGCTTGTAGACCTAAGTAAATCTGCCTGATTGTGTCATAGCCTTGGAAATAATGTTGTTTTGCTCTTCTTTTGTGGATTTGTAAGCCTGAAACCCCCAACCCCTCCACCGTTTTCTATTACACCTAAGAATATTCCTTGGCAGCCAAGCTAATCTCATAGTCTCATAAACTCTTGATTCATAAAGAATTAATCTTATTCCTTCTCACTTTCTTTTCTCATTCTTGAAAGCAGCTGAGACTAAGCTGACGCCATGGAGAAAGGGAGGTGGAGTTCTGAAGATGCTCCCAGAGCCTCCATGCCTGACGAACTGTCACATCCTAAGTTTTCGGAATGGAAGTTTAAGCTCTTTCGGGTCAGGTCCATGGAGAAGGCCCCTCTGCCTAATGAAACACCGGTGGAGAAGGAAAACCATCCTGAGGTAGCAATAGAGGTGGCAGGCTCTCCAGACAGTGTTATGAAGCTCTGTTTTGGAGGGAAGAGTAAGGAAAACATGGAGAGTGCTCGAGGGAGAGTGGACCTTAAGCTGCAGGAAATTGATACACATATGAATCTTCTCAAGTGAGTCTAATAATAATATTGAGTCAACATTCTGAATGTTGTTTTAACTTGTGCACATTTGAAACAAGACAAGATTAATTTACTTGTGTCTTTTGCAGATCCCTGTGTCGCCTTTGTGGCCTTTCAATACGGAAGGCTAAAGGTCCGTCACATGAAGTCCAGGGAGATTTGGAAGAGTCCAGTCGGTGTGCCTTGCGTAGGATGGGCTGCAAGTTTCTGACCTGGCCAGAAGTAATCTTGAAGGTCTTCAAGGTGGATGTGACAACCGACATGGAGACGGTGCATCCATCTTTGTTTTGTCACAGATGCTGGACTGCTGCCATAAGGGGAGGAGGTTTCTGTTCTTTCACTAGGACCCAGATCTCAGACTGGAAGCCCCACACCTCCAACTGCGACCTCTGCTTTCCTAAGAAGAGCTCTTTTCAGCGAATAGGAAGGAAGCGGGCTAAACCACTTAAAAGTGCACACAGCCTTCCAAAGAGAATCAAAAGGGACTCCTCAGAATTCTCAGGGGCCAATAGAGTGTGGAGACAGACCACAGAGAATACTGCGGGATCAGCAGGGAAAGAATGGTTAAAATTATCAGTTCAGAGAGGACAGTGGGTAAAGAATATCACACAATGCCAGAGGGACCATCTGAGCACTAAGCTCATCCCCACCGAAGTCCCAGCGGACTTCATACGGGCTGTTACTTGCCAAGTATGTGATCACCTGCTTTCTGACCCTGTCCAGTCACCGTGTAGACACCTGTTCTGTCGGGTCTGCATCCTAAGATACAGTCGTGCTTTGGGCCCAAACTGTCCCACCTGTAACCAACATCTAAATCCATCCCACCTGACCAGGCCAGCCAAATTCTTCCTTGCCACCCTCAACTCTCTCCCTTTGCTCTGTCCCAGAGAAGAATGCAGCGACTGGGTCCGACTGGACTCCTTTAGGGAACACTGCCTCAACCACTACCATGAAAAAGAGTCTCAAGAAGATCAAACACCTTCAGACCAGAATATCGATGGTTACTTGCCAATCAACAAAGGTGGGCGTCCTCGACAGCACCTGTTGTCACTGACCCGTCGGGCTCAAAAGCACAGGCTGAGAGACTTGAAGAACCAGGTGAAGGTTTTTGCTGAAAAGGAAGAAGGAGGGGATGTGAAGTCAGTCTGTTTGACGCTCTTCCTTCTGGCGTTGAGAGCTGGGAATGAACACAAACAAGCAGATGAACTGGAAGCTATGATGCAAGGTACTGCCAAGAAACATATCACCCACAATATGTGACTGTCAAAGCAGTCGTTGTCAGACAAATACAACTAGAATGAACAGATAATGCATTATTGACTTACTCAAATAAGCTTGGGAGCCACCAAGAATAAGAATATATAACATTTTTACAATCTAATATATGGCATCATTATTTGTTTTCTAGAATGAACTAGTCTAATTTTCACTGCCTGACTGCAGATAATTGCACTCATTTTTCATAGAACAACAGCTTTAACATGTAATTTTACACAATTATGTTCACATTTACTACCTGCAATAGATGCACAAAATGAATTGAACACGTCCACAAGGTTATCTACACAACAAAAATTAATGAATTCTTTTCTTACATGCCTCACTGTCAATTTAAGTAGAATAATTACCACTTTACTGAATGTGTGTGTGTGTGTACGTGCACATGTGAGACTCAATACACAATAACAATTCTTGTAAAGAGCCTGTTAGGATGAAAACAACATCAGTAGCCCTTGTATCTGCAAATGACAGAGATAGTGTCTTCGGCCCCAGGGGAACAGGGCCCAGCTGGTGCCTGTTTTCATCATCAGCCAATAGATCAGTATTTCTAGACCAGCTGAGTCACCTCTCTTCAAACTTAAGCATTAATAATCTCGCTAATCTAGAACAATTAGGACATATTACATGCTGCAATTACAATCAGAATTCCAGATATGCTAGCGCTCATTTCATAGTGCTCTGAAATCAGTCCATAAACACATAAACACATAATCACACATTCAGGCTCACAATCTTTGAGTTTATTCTGGATAAACAGTTCTATGAATTCAAAGGTCTGATTCTATCTCACACAGTTTTGTTTTCTCTCTTTATTCTCTTTCAGGCAGGGGATTTGGGCTGCATCCTGCAGTGTGTTTGGCTATAAGGGTAAACACCTTCCTTAGCTGCAGTCAGTACCACAA
Organism: Poropuntius huangchuchieni; assembly: GCA_004124795.1. NCBI lineage: Eukaryota > Metazoa > Chordata > Actinopteri > Cypriniformes > Cyprinidae > Poropuntius > Poropuntius huangchuchieni. The sequence goes on along the minus strand of SCHK01380077.1, from coordinate 5,811 downwards.
GATGTACCGCACTGTAAAGGCCACTAGTGGTCGCCAGATATTCCAGCCCCTGCACACTCTACGCAATGCTGAGAAAGAGCTTCTTCCCGGGTTCCACCAGTTTGAGTGGCAGCCAGCTTTAAAAAATGTTTCCAGCTCCTGGGATGTGGGCATCATTGATGGCCTCTCTGGTTGGACAACCTCTGTTGACGATGTCCCTGCAGACACCATCTCCAGAAGATTCCGTTACGATGTGGCACTGGTTTCTGCATTAAAAGATTTGGAGGAGGACATAATGGAAGGACTGAGAGAGAGGGAGCTGGATGACAGCATATGCACCTCTGGTTTTACCGTTGTGGTGAAAGAATCATGTGATGGTATGGGAGATGTCAGTGAGAAGCATGGATCTGGTCCAGCAGTTCCTGAGAAGGCAGTGAGGTTTTCCTTCACGATCATGTCCATCTCTATCCGAGTTGAGGGTGAAGATGATGGCATCACCATCTTTCAGGAACCAAAGCCAAACTCTGAGCTCTCCTGCAGACCTTTGTGCCTCATGTTTGTGGACGAGTCCGACCATGAGACATTGACGGCCATCTTGGGACCTGTGGTAGCAGAGCGGAAAGCCATGACGGAAAGTCGGCTTATTTTATCGGTTGGTGGTCTGCTACGATCCTTTAGGTTCTTCTTCCGGGGCACAGGCTACGATGAGAAGATGGTTCGTGAAATGGAAGGCCTAGAAGCATCAGGCTCCACTTATGTATGCACACTCTGCGACTCAACCCGAGCTGAAGCTTCTCAGAACATGGTGTTACATTCCATCACACGCAACCACAATGAAAATCTTGAGAGGTACGAGATCTGGAGAACAAATCCTTTCTCAGAGTCTGCTGACGAACTGCGTGACCGGGTCAAAGGTGTTTCCGCCAAGCCTTTCATGGAGACCCAGCCTACTCTAGATGCCCTGCACTGCGACATTGGCAATGCTACTGAATTCTACAAGATCTTTCAGGATGAGATTGGCGAAGTCTACCAGAGGAGCAATCCGAGTCGAGAAGAACGCCGTCGTTGGCGGTCAACCCTGGATAAACAGCTAAGAAAGCAGCTGAAACTCAAGCCTGTGATGAGGATGAATGGAAACTACGCTCGTCGGCTGATGACACGTGAAGCTGTCGATGTGGTCTGCGGGCTAGTTCCTTCTGAGGAACGGCGTGAGGCACTACAAAAACTGATGGACCTCTACCTCCAGATGAAGCCTGTGTGGCGTTCCACCTGTCCCTCTCGAGACTGCCCTGACCAACTCTGTCAATACAGCTACAACTCTCAGCAATTTGCTGATCTGCTTTCTACCACGTTTAAGTACCGCTACGATGGAAAAATCACCAACTACCTCCACAAAACTCTGGCTCATGTTCCTGAGATTGTTGAGAGAGATGGGTCTATTGGAGCATGGGCCAGTGAAGGCAATGAGTCTGGGAACAAGCTGTTCAGACGTTTTCGGAAGATGAATGCAAGGCAGTCCAAAATGTTTGAACTTGAAGATATTCTGAAACACCACTGGCTGTACACCTCCAAGTATCTTCAGAAGTTTATGGAGGCTCACAAGAATTCAGCAAAAGCAATGCAGGCCACAATCAACCCAGAAGAGACCCCAGATGAAGTTGATATGGCTCTTGAAGTCCCAGATTTTTGAGCTTTTCTTTGATTGACTTTCTTTAATGGACCTTATTTCTTGCTAATGAAAATATTGTTAAGTAATTGATTTTATTTCTTGAGATGAGATGTAATATCATGTGTAATGGCTTTATTATTCACTTCATTATTTTTTTGAAGCCAGTGCATAAACGTGAGCTAAATTGTTTTATGGCAGAGATAAAATTGTATGGGCAGTCTTTTTTCTCCCCAGCTTTTACAGGCAAATTGTCTGTGTTTTATCTCTTGCTGCTTGTGAAATATGAGGGATTTTATTGTATTGCCAGGTTGTGACACCTTCACGAATTCATACAGAAGGGTTATTTATGAAAACGTATGAGGGAGTTGTAAGTCACTGAAATTGTGTTAAAGGAGCCCCACATTTACGATGGCTATATTAATATATCACACAGGACAAAGACAAAATGAAATTAGGAAACACAAATTGTCTCCTTTGCAGAAGGTCTAAAGAAAAAGGGGTTATTTTTAGCAGTGCAGTATTTTGATGGTTTTCAACTGGTCTACAAATGACTATGAACACCCATGGACACTATGCTACATTTGCACATTTACTTACATTTACCCCATAATCTACCTCAGTCTTCAATCTTACAGGTCCCACAGGACATTTGCACCATTGCGCTCACATAAACACATTTTGAAATATTCTGGAAGAAATTAGCATGTGTTTTACACCATAGCTACTATTGAATATTGTTCGAATTTTTTTTTTTTTATTGCTACTGTATGTGTTACAGTTTAGAGATGTGTGGGATATTCACTTAAACTTGTACCTCAGTTTATTAATCATGTTTCTCTTATTTTGTATCATTGTGCTCTCTTAAATTGAGTATTTTGGTGATTTACTTTAGAAATGTATTTTATTTTATTTTACAGTTGATTGATTCTTTGTGAATTGATTTTACTGGTTTCTTTGTGTCTTGATTTGTTTGAGTTTTTGATTTCTTTGATACATTATACAACAATTTCAAATTCAAATTTGTCATATAATCTCAAGTGACAATTTAAAGTGTTTAAATTGCTTTGTTCTTTTTATTTGAAATAAAACACTGCATTGCACAGTTTATAATTGTAAAAAATATTTTGTAGACTTGCACAAAGACACTGTTAATGTTCTTGACCATTATTTTTTTCTTTCATTTTGCAAGAGCATTACAGTGATTGTTGTAATTCATGAATTCATACTTTGTCTTTTTTTAAAGATTGAGTATAAATGTTTTGTAATAAATTACATTTGACTTTCTTTTCCTTTTAGGAATTAATAAAAAATAAATAAATAATCCAAAAATACAGCTGAGAACTTTTTGTCCTAATTTATTTATTTGTTGTTTGTAATGTGTTATAATGTGTATAACAATATAATGTGTGTGTTTGTATGTGTGTATATATATATATATATATATAAATTCTAAGCATAAAACAGTTACAATATTTTTCATTACAATGATTTCTCTTTATTTAAGCAGAAAAAACACTACAAGCTAAAGAAGGAATAAATCATCCATTTAAAAATAAGAAACAAGACCTATAAAAAATGCTTTTAGCTTTTTAATACTGCAGTAAGCATATTCGTTCAATTAACAATACATTTCTGTTATTTCTATTTTTAAAAACTCACTCATCCAATTTTCTGTTAGGCTACTATAAAACAATTAAAACACATAGTTATGATAGATAACAGAACAGAACAACAACATTTCAGTCAAAAAGTCTCCGCAGAAAGCTCTTCTTAGCTGGGGTCATTTTCATCGAAACTGGAGCCTTGCGATGGGTCATCTTCATTGGGACTCTCTTAACTGGCATAATCTGGCGTGGTGGAGTCATCTCCTGCTTGGGCAGGCCTCCATGATCCAAGCAGAAGTATTTGCTGTTGCCTTCAGAGAGGCGAAGCAAAAGGCTTTCAGGGAGCTCCATGCACTGGGCATGGACCCAGTGTCCACCTTCTCCTCTGGAGCAGAAGATCATGGCAGGTCTGGTGAGCTCAGTAGAGTAGTAGGGCTCCCAGATGTTGGGGTCCACCTGGCAGTTGAGGCAGCACTTAATCCAATAGCCTGTTTGAGATTCATCCTCCTCGTCTTCCTCATTGTAGGTTTCACCCTCTCCATCACTGCTATACTCCAGCTCATGAGGTTCTCTGCCAAAGTAGAGCTCCTCAGAGTCTTCCAAAGGTGCAGAGTCCTCAAAATCAGTGGACTCCTGGCTGCATCCCTGAGTTAATGCTTCTCCATCTTGTTCCTTCTGGAAGTTCACCTGATAGAAATGGTAAGCATCCGGTGGAGCTGGGTTACCTTCGGAGGGTATTGCAATCAAAGCACTTCCTTTGCCCAGGCTGCCACCAAACCAAGTACGGCTGTGGGTTACCTCGCTGGTCCACTGCGGAGGTTCTCGAGGCTCCATGTGGACTCCGACATCGTCCAGGCCAACGTATGTGCACTCCATGCGCTTCTGAGTCTCAGATTGGTAGCCACCCAAAACTATATACTCATGATAGCCAACAGGAGCAACTATGGCACTGGTAATGGTGAGACCTTCATGAAGAACAGTACAGGTGAGGACAGGGCTTCCCAAGAGAAGCTCCACATGTAGGCGGATCAAACGAGGTGGTCGGCAGTCAGAGTTGAGGATGTGACCGCCAAGGAAGTAGACACAGTCCTCTCTTGCAAGAGCTATGTGAAACGACTGGCCATCTGTTAGCTCGGGGAGGGTGTGGGCCGTACAGCAACCAAACTTTAGGTCAATCAGAAAGACTTGTGGTGGACAGTCCACCACGCTGTTCCAGTTTTGCGTGGTCCTTTCTGTGGGGGGCATGTAGGATCTGCCGCCAAACAAAATGCATGCGGTCTTCCCTCGGCTATGGATCACGCTGAGGGTGTGGCCGTATCGAGCGCTAGGGACATCTCCAACCAGCTCTTTTTCTAGACAGCACAATGTGATTTTGCGATTACATCCTCTGCTGTCTACACTTAGCATGTAGAGACTTGAGGACAGCTCATTGTTGGGTGTTCGGCCACCATGAATGAGGTAACACTCAGGACTGCCATCGTGAGGCTCAAAATGAGCTATCGCAGGACATCGGAGGGGAGGGAGATAACAAGAGTTGTTTGAAAATGAAATGGCACGCAGCCTAAGTTCTCCGTTTTTTATGCGTACACCAAATATCCCAGTTGGACATGAGCGCTTTGGCCAGCCCTTTTGACCAAAGAGGTAAACATCACCCTCCAGCTCTAATAAGGAGAAGCCTGGTTGCACAAGGCCAGCACAGTTCACAGCAGTCAGAGGCTGTAAGGACATCTTGTTGCAGAGAACTGTGCAAAATATAAATGAAAAACAAACATGAATTATTATTCAATTTAATGGTTATAGTACATAAACATTTTGTCCAAAAAAAATTCAATGTAAATTGCATAGCTTTTGACTGAATTGTCATATCATAAATCATCATGTTAACAGTAGTATGATAAGATTTTTATTATTATTATATCATTATTAATAAAAGTAATAAAGAAAAAAACAACAACCGCGGAACCATATATCCCTTTCCCCGTTTCCCTGATAACACTGAAACATTCCCACAGGAAACTGGTTGTAGTTTTCCTTATTCCCGCTTCCCTTAGAGAATCCCGTTCAGCTTGCAATAAAACGACTACATTACCCAGCATCCAGTGCGAAACTGGCGTTTCTCGTTCTACGTTTAAACGGTACGTTTGAGATGTTTCTATGAGTTCTGAACGCTGTTATTCTCTTGTTTTCTTCTAACAGTTATCAGCGTTTCTCAGTTTTACACTTTTTAGATTCGTTTTAATGTCTTAAAAATAATCAAGCTCGCTAGAAAAATCTTGTTAAACAAATAGGCTAAGTTAAGCTCTATCTGTCACCACTAATGTTAGTGCTACACTTCAAAAATAGCCTAAAGATAAAGATAAGAAGTTTTTAAATCACTATATATTTATAATAATTATATTAGAAAAGTCGTAATTACCTAGGTGTTTATTTTCTATATGGTGCAATAATTGCACTTAACAGTTACATTTCTAAATATTTCATTCATAGTCTTAAAATATGGATCCTAATAACATGCATTTTTCTTACCTTTTGGTCAATGCACTCCGAAAACTGAGAGCT
>SCHK01380018.1:3059-15650 GCA_004124795.1 Poropuntius huangchuchieni | reverse complement strand
CCACATTCTGGGCTATTGTTTTATCCGGCGTGGCAGTGGCATTGGTGTTAATCTTCGCTTATTTGATATTCAAGTTTAGGTCTTCCCAGAACTCTATCATTTGATGGACAAGAGATCACCTCAAAGTGGGACATTCTCCTCAGGGAGATCCTAAAAAAACTTGATTATTATGGGTTATTTTCTAAAGGAATAGTTCACCCTAGGCCATCCAAGATGTAGATGAGTTTGTCTCTTCATCAGAACAGATTTGGAGAAATTCAGCATTACATCACTTGCTCACCAATGGGTCCTCTGCAGTGAATGGGTGCCGTCAGAATGAGAGTCCAAACAGCTGATAAAAACATTACAATAATCCACAAGTAATCCACTCCATCTATTAACGTCTAAACAATTGCTCCAGGCCAAAATATGAGTCCATAATCTATAACAATACTTCCTCCAGTGAAAAAGTCCATCGGCTGTTGTCCTCTCACATACAAAATGCACCAACATATTTGTTTGGAAGCATTTTGGACTGTTTTCACTTGCAAAGCAGATTTTTATTATTGGGTGAACTATTCCTTTAATGAACGGACGTAATTTTGCATGGCTCTGGGTGTTGCAGTACTGGGAACTGTTAAAGCACTTTTTTTTAAATCACCATAATTCAACTTCAAATTAGATTTATTTTTATGCGTGTTTACTAACTATTCTGGTCCTGATGAGACAAAATCATGTCTCATAATTGTCATTAAATATGACCACTTTTTTTGTGGAAATCCCATTACGGTACAACACTACATTATTTCTCTTTTAATTTTGAAAAGCTATTCATCATCAATAATACCTTTGTTGTATTTTTATTGGTGTCTATGTTAATTAGGTACTGTCTATGTTAATTAGGTACTGTGCATGTACTGTAATATTTTTTACAGAAATTAATGTCATATTACTGTACATGGTACATATGTAAGAACAGCAAAAGCATTAATGTTTAATTAGTCTGTTCCAAAAGATGTCTTTTTTCTTTAAAAATGGTATTGTTCTCAATGTAGAGCTTCACTAACATTTTCACCTATTAACTGCTTTATAAATCTACCATAGTTTTATACCTAAAGTGAATTGATTTGTTATACACCCTCAAATTATTTTTATACTGAGGTTGGGATATTTTTGGTCAATTGGCTTTTTACTTTCAAATGTACAGCATGCTTTTTTTCTATGTATTTGTATAAAATATAAGGTTTGGTAAGGTTATTTTTTTTTTGCCCTTTTTTATTTTTTATTTTTTATTTTTTTTGTGGTGCATAAGCGATCAAGTGCATGTTATGAACACTTCAAATATACTATTTGTTTCAGCTAACCCTAACTGTAACCTTAACAAGCTAAAAGGTGCTAACCAAATGAACCTAACTGCAGGCTAATGCACAAACATTAAAAAATAATCCAGTTGCTGAGAGTGGAGAAGATAAAACAAAGATTGCTGAGCTGAGAAAATAATATTGATGTCAGTAGCCAACAACTTTCATCACAAAGACTGCACAGAATCTCCATAAAAAAGTGGAAAAACAATGATTGCATGCTTATTTTTCACCCAATAATTGTTCATAGCAATTATACTTTGTATGGTACAAACTTAAGTTGTTGATTGAAGCTTCAGTGTTGGTAACACTTCACAATATGGTTTTAACACTACAAACAAGTGAACTCAAAAGCCATAACATGACAATGTTAAAAAGTATGGGACCTTACTGTAAAGTGTTATCAACATTTTCTGTACTCTGACTACTTTATCCTGTCTGAATGTCTTTCAATAATGTGGGAGGACACACAAGTTGTATAAAACGTCAACGTTTCTTCCTCTGAATGTATGGTAGCATTGTTTTTTTTATATTTGTGTGCTTTGTGTTTATTAATACAGAATTTGTTCAAAAACCATTGCCTCAAATATCCTTTTTTTTCTTTCTTTGTCAGAAAAGTGAGTATCTGCATGACTAACTATGACAACTAGGAGGTTTTTCTAGTCATTTGTTAGTCATTTTGTACAATGCAAGCACAGGTTTCTACTTAAATTAGGTCATTTGAATTGCTCAAATGGTATCTGGCTCTACGTTGTTTAGTACATGTAGAGCTGCCCCTAAGAAAAACATACTAAAACTATGATTTATTTGTCGAATGAGCTGTCTTTTGTGTAGGCCTGCGTTTTACACAGTGACCCAAACGGGTGTTACTGCCAAAAATATGTGCAAGTATAGAGTGTTGCTATAGCAACCGCTCTACAGGGACGGTTTTAGAGCAGCGAGCAGAAATGAAACCTCAAACAGAAACTAATAAACACGTCTCATACTAAAGTAAACATGGCATTTAACAGTATAAGAGTGAGGTAGTTGAATTCAAGCACAATTTCTCGAAATAATAAAGTCTAAGACAAACAAAAATACAAAACACAGGAAATAAATGTGACTCAGCAAAAAGCCCCATGAGTCATAGCATTTAGCATCCACTATATCTCACATTCAAGACTGCACATGTTCACATCAATGGACTAAGTTAGAATACAAAAGAATATTTCTGAGGTAAGACCCGCTAGCTAAACTGTATAATAATGATGCAATGATTAACTAGGGATATGTGACCTATGAATCAAGGAGAAACATTGCAGAAACTTGAAACCACGAACTATACACTTTCGAAATGAGGCCAGACTTTGTCCTTCCCACTCAGGTTAGAAAGCATTTATATTGAGTAAATAAAAATACATAAATCCATTGCTGTGGTGGAATCTTATTGTATTTATTTATTTAAATGCCCTGCCCATCATTTTATTTATATTAAACGTTTAATATACCAAAGAACAATAATCCAACAGCGTAACTCGTTAGGCTACTCCTCCTCCGTACTTTCACTCAGTAATTTCTCCAAAGTTTGCTAACAGGTCTTGAAAGGGAGTTTCGTGTGACATTCAAAAAGCAAACACAAAGAACCAAAAAAACAAACACTTTGCGACCTCCACTGGCCATGACTGGAAATTCATTGTTAAAATATTACAGCTGAATATTGATCCATAGAATAGCATAAACAAAGTTCTATTATATGACAATATATTTGTTATTTATGATTTTTTTTAAATTACACAGTGTATAGTCATTGTGTATCTGACTGTGTCCTAATTTTTGTGCTCTTAATAGCCTATAAGTCCCAGTCAGGAAAAATAGGTTTCATAAACCCCAATCAAATATCTTCAAAAGAACATATTTGTTTTAAATGTTTTTTTTTTTTTTTTTAACGTATGCATTTCATTATTTGGTTGTTTTGTTTAAAATCTTGTTTTATGTTTCTGCTTCACGGATGACCTTGACTCACATTTTGATCACACATTAGTCGCACAGCTGCCAGTCGAACATTTCCCGTTTTCTATCTAGTGCCCTATAATTATAGCAAGAGAGCACTGTACACCAATGCAATACTGCATTGTTTGCTCTCAGAAAAGTCTCTCAAAAAACAGTATTTTCAATAATGCTGTGCATTTTTCATAGCAATAAACTTTAACTTCTTTTTTTAACTATATATATATATATATATATATATATATCACTTCAGCAATAATCTACCAAGTGTCCTCTTTGAAAAAATGACCAGACTTAAGCGCCAAAACTTTCAAGATTTATAACGACTGAAGTTGGAAATTTATTTTTTAGGTGCGTTTAAAGAGTAGTAATAAATTGATTATAACTACTGCATAAATATAATTCAGTACCATATTAATATTAAATAAAAACATATTGAACTAAAATATAGTACATTCATTTCAATATTTTTTCCTTTCAATAAAAATGACTGCAGAAATCTGTATTGTTTTTTTCTCCCAATAATAATGAACGCAGGAATAGACTGAGAGCGAAACAGAGATATAGTAATGAAAGTGCAGTGCAGTGCAGAGGTTAGTGGTTTGGCATTTCAGTACCCTTGCTCTGTATAATGCTCAACCAGCCTGTAGAGTCCTCCACTCGTGCCTCTGTGTATATACACACAAACACACACAGCCAAGTGACAGAAATCAGACAGTCTTCACCCTGCCGAGATGAAGCAGCTGGTCTCACTTAAGATGCTTCACCCATCATCTCAGTTGTGTTCATGTGAGCAAGGCAAACACAGTGACTTTCAATGAAACCGACATCTTCTCTGCATGCATTATATATATATATATATATATGTGTGTGGGTGTATACTAACTGACTTTAAATATACCATATACAGTGTATACACTTTTTTAAAATAAACTCAATAGTATTATGAAATTCTACGTGCACATTGTAATAAATAGATGTATATATTTTAAGCTCAAATATCTAAAAATGAGAGCTCAACATCAATGTAATTATGTTCAACGTATGAAACTTTAGCTTGATCAATGGGTCCATGTAATCATTTACCATGGTATTACAAAATACAAAGGTCAGGTGTACATGCATTGACCCTAATTACGCTGTAAGGAAAACAGACCAGCAAAACAAATCATGTAAATATTGTACTACACAGGAACTACTTCACCAAGCGTTCTGCAATATATATACAATATTTATTTAAAAACAACAAATAGGAAATAATAACCATCACATAGTCCACAAATATTGTGGAGGCAGTGTGAACACAGTTACAGGGAGATGATCGGTGAAAAGAAATCGGAGGAATATATTTAAATAGGGATTTGGGATAAAACAAATGTCCTCTAAATGCGGAGCAGAACCATAGAGTACAATGTTCTGGGTATAAAACACTTCTCATACCATTATTTTAATATAAAATGCCAATTTAGTTAATTACAAAGTCATAAAGAAGTCGAAAATTACAGACCAGTCCAAAACATCATGTGATTTCTGCAACAAACATGTTGATTAAAGAGAATCATTCCGTCATCATTTACTCATCCTCATGTCGTTCCAAACCTGTATGACTTTCTTTCCTCTGTGGAATGTTAAAGAAGATATTTTGTCCATAAAATGTTCAAAATGACATGATGGCGAGTAACTATTAGATCCACTGCAGGTGTTTAGTACACAGTGCAAAATAAGAGTATTCACCATTAGTTGAGAACTGACAGTATTCAGTAACACATTCATTTGTCTGAGGTTTTCTGTGAATATGCTACATAATTACTCATTCTGTCCATCTTTTTGGTAATCGCCAAAAAAAAAAAAAAAATCATTTTAAAAGAGTCCTAGATCTCCTGTGACCTCAGAGAAGAGGCCACACACTGTTCCACCACCGTTCACTGCAACCCAGCACTCTCTTCTCACTGTTTTACCTCCACAACTGCCCAAGTCTTCAAGAGGAAGTCCATCCTCCTCTTCCTGTAAGGTGTGATGGCTAGTTAAAGCAGTCTCTATCTCTCAGCCTCCATGATGATACTAGCATGCTCAGCGGAGGCTTGTTGAGTCACAGCTGCCGGCCAGCCTGGTGAGGGTGCTTGGGGCATGAGCTGACCTGGAGTCCACCGACCCTGGTGACCAGGGGTTGCCGGAGGGCTCATGGCCCAGTTGGCGTGAGGAGCTGGTGACGTAGCCATGGAAGCGATGGGACTGCTGTTGCCGAAGCTCTCGGAGGCTTTAAGACGAGAGAACATAGCTAGGGCATCTGGAAAGTTGGGGGGTGTTGCTGGTGTGTTGGCTGGAGTGCACATCTGGGAACACAGAGAGAACCAATGTAAAACTGGCACTGGGCAATGGATCGTTTAACCCACAGTTGTCAGATTTTACAACTACGTCCACTGAATTTTGTAGAATTCCAGCAAAAGGGTCACTTTTTCTGAAACAAGGAATTGAGAAAGTTCTCAAAATGTGTTAGTGACTGAGGTTGTAGACCTTTGGACAAACAGGACATGATACAATAATGATTGCCCACCTCTCCTGAATAAACACCAGACCTGATGCACTGACACAAATGTTACTATAGCAACGTTTAGTCTTTCAGAGGCCAGCTTTAGGAAGATAATCAGTGAAAAACAACACCTATGACGTCTTTTGTGACATGTTGTGCGCCTGTTGTTAAAAACAAATTAGAATTTAAAGAGGCTAAGACCCGCATTTTGTATACAGTTTATATATATATATATATATATATATATATATATATATATATATATATAAAATGATTGGTCAATCGTGTGACACTGAAGACTGCAGTAATGATGCTGAAAATTCAGCTTTGCATCACAGGAATAAATAAAACATTAAAATATATTAACAGCCATTTTGAATTGTAATAAAATTTTATTGTATTGTGTTTAAATAATGCCTGGGTGAACACAACAGACTTTCAAATACATTTAAAAGAAAAAGAAAATCTTACCAAAGTTTTGATCGGCACTATAACTGATTTACTCGGACAACTGATTTCCTAAGTACCTGGGCTAGTTTCTCATATCACGTCACAATAAAATAAAAATCAATTAAGTGCAAATTAATATGTCAATCAAGACCATTTATTTAGTAAATAGTTATGTAAAAAGTTGATTGTTAAATCCATTTGAATCTTAACTCAGCAGCTCTGAGGGCTTTCGTAAATAATCACTAGAGTTTGGTTTAGTTTCTGTAGATGGCATAACTATACCAGTACACAGGCATAAATCACATTTGTCTACTGACAGTTATTTAAAAGTAGCCATGTCTGATAAAATATATTGTAAATGATGTGCATATCACAAGTATATCATTATATTCTATCCTTGGATCAAGGATCAGCTGGTGGATATTAGCAATCAAGTTCCATCAACTGCACTGAAAATCCCTCACAGACCCTGGGACATCCTTACTGTTTAACTATATATACCATTAATGGGACCTTGAAACTGAAAGCTGCATGTGTAAAGGCTATTCTTGAGAAGAGCTCACAGTACTAACAAGTAGCAACAGTACTCTGTCATTCGAAAGTGTAACTTGTCTCTGCTTTTCAGTCACACACAGATCATTCTTGCAGTATAAATCACCCATCTTCTCACACTCTCAGGGGCCTAAATATTTTAACGCCCATGTCCACCAAAAATGACATCGCACAACATTAATTTTCACCTAATTTGAATCAGAATCTGATTGGATTGTTTTTTTTTTTTTTTCTCTGTTGTCATGTTCTTTGCTTAGATGTACTGTAAGACACTGGCAATATATGAATGAAATTTATTTTTACACTTGTTGTTAGTAATTACAAAGGCAGTCAATCGCGTGACGCCGGTGACGTCACCATAGCAGCGCCCATAGGGTGCGACCCGCTCCCTGTGTAGATTAAAACAGCCTTTTCTAAAATACTGATATGAGTCCAAATCTCGTGTGGGCGTACTGTACATCATTTAAATATTGCATCATTTTTAGCGATGCTCTTTTTATATCTTAATTAGAAAAAACTAGTATGTGCATTTGTAAGTGAGAAGCAAATGAGGTGCTTTCCAAGGGTTAACTAAATTTGATTCGCTTTGCATGTGACCGGTAGTTTTACTACTTCTGAGTAATTCCGAACAAATTCCTTTAATTTCAAATATCTGCTAAAAAATTAAAAAATGCGGGTATTTAAGCATGTGAGGGTTTGACCATGCTACAGTGCGTTCCTATCGTACCTATCTTATTGTTTTAGTCCCGGTGTAAACAGCGCCGTGTCAAGCGCGTGCTCTCTTTTTCCTGGAATCGCCCTCCCCCACAACTTTGGACACGTTTGCAAAAACGCAAGTCCCATGAGTCCAGATTATTTTATCATCTTAAATATTAACATATTTAATTAACTACCTACGGGAGACTATATGTGCTTAAACGACAAAGTTGCGAATTTTAAATGACATAAATGCAGCCTTCGCTAGAAACATGTCAGCCTGTGTTTATTTTTGTCTGACTCGTGGTTTCAACATGGCGGAAGTCATCATAACAGATATGAAAAACTATTAATAAACGACAGAAAAATATTATACTCACCATTTGATGGCTGTAAGGAATATTCGCCTCTTGGAAAAATGTACTGAGAGCAGTCTGAAACACCACAATAAAAGAGTTATAAGTACGTTAATTCATAAACACTTGAGGAAGTAAGCAAATATGTATTGGAGAGCTTTGAACATAACGTAATATTAAACATAACTTTATAGACTTTTCTTTTCGCTGAAGCCAATATTATTAATAACTTTTAAAATAATTTATTATGTATTTCAATGTCTTGTATGTTTAGATTGTCTGCTGTCTGGTGCTTGTCTCGCATGATTATAAATTATGTGAATCTATATATAAACTAAAAGTTAATCGTAGTGATTTGTGCTATTTTTTGCAGTGCCACAAGACTTTCAGTTTAATGTGCCCTAACAAACAAACATACCTCAAACTGCCAGTGTGAAGCTTGTAGAAGCTGCTTTGCTTGATCTGCCGCGCATCCGGCTGTAAGAACAAACTGATTTATCATAACTTGATGCCTTAACTCGTCCATATTTAGTTAAGAAACCTGTGTGATTTCGTCTGTTTCAAAGTTTCAGCTTGCAGTCTTTCAAAAACGCCGCACTCAAACATCAACTTGTCGACTGGAAACAAAAAAATGTTGTGAGTTGAGCTGTCCTACTAGCGCCCACTGATGGACAACTGCAGTGAGCGTCAGAGAGGAACTCTGGGATTTGTAGTCAAGTGTGCAGAAACGAGAGCCTGTTTAATACCAACACACACATATGGTTTTCATGCATATTACATCTATGTTAAATCCTTAGTTATTTATCATTAGTTTTCTTCATGTGAAAATTTATATTTAATCTATATTACATATTAGTGCTTGTAGCCATGAGTAGGTCGATATATTGTTGTATGTGACATTTTTCACCACATCCATCAATACAATAAATTCAATTTTGGATTGTGTCCTCAAATCAAGCAGACAGTTTTTGGCATGCTCATGTGTAATATTGTTGTTGTTTGGTGCTTAATACCTTTCTTAATGGCCATGTTACTTTGCTAAAATTACGTACATTTGTCTATATGTTTAAAAAACAAAAAAACAAAAAAACAAAAAAAAAACGTGGGTATAAATAGGCTAAATAAGTAGACAATTACACTTATTAAGGAATTATATTTAAAGAAAGCATATACTTTTTGCTCAGAATGAGCCGTGCAAAATAATAGTAAGTCTAATTTGAAATAGCAAATCCATGTCCAAAAATCACATAAAATTACATTTAAATAGTTAAAGTTTTAATTACCGTAGCCTATATTCAGTTTGTGAAAATGAAAACATTAAATACAACTAGAACATGTTAAAACAGATACAGTTTTATTTACCATTCATTTTCATATTTATGTTTTTCAAATTGATTTTTATCGAATTATATTACCAACAGTTAGGGACATCATAATTATTATTTATAATAATTAATTAAATAATAATTATAACAGTATATAGAACCCACAACATACAAAGTGTATTGCCCTCGTTTTTTTTTTAAATTTATAGATAATAACAAGTGTGATTTCAATTATATTTTGATCCCCGAACAAGGAAATGTGCCTCCATTTCATAAATATGATAATTTTGTAACTAGAACAGTGCATCTCTTCTACCATGAGCAGTCATTGTGGATTTTTAAAAAATATTTTTAAACCTACCTATATTTATAGATATTACAGATCTAGGTTGCCAAAAATATATTATTGTCTGTGTATCAGTGTGATGACAAATGAAGCTTGTGTTCTCTTGTCTAGATGAAAACAGACCTCTCATGGTCAGCTCAGCCAATCGCAGAAGCTTGTGCTCTTTTGATTGGACGAGCGTACGCTTCTCGTGACGAGCTCGGCCAATCACGTGGCGATATGCTACAACCCTCTCGGGGTCGCCTCGCAACAACGATTTCCTTGTGTTGTGTTTTCACGAAGAAAGCGGCTGTTATATTTTAGACGAAACACCAAGGACAAGAATTATCTGCAGGTCTTTTATCTTGCCTTTTACAATTCACTTTTGTGTGTTTATGTGCCTGTTCGCCTCTGGTCTTAGTGGGTACCAGTTCGTGACAGGCGAACAAACTAGCTAGGTGCTGGCTTGCTAGCAGTTAGCCAGTGTGTCAAGCCTGATCCAGCTGACTGAGCTGAACATCACATAACACGACTTTACGAGACACATCTGATCCGACCCAGAAGAACAGAAATGCCGATCAAACACATGTCATGTTAATTTGAACACTTTGCCGCTTCGGAACCTATGCTGTTATTACGCGGCTAAGGTTAGCTGGTTAATTTAGCTGACTTAACCAGCCGTGTTGCTGTTGTCGTGCACATTTAATAACCGCTAACGTTAGTTTGTTCTGATCGGACTGTGTTGGAGAAATGGGTTCAATTCTTAGTCGAAGAATCGCTGGTGTTGAGGACATCGACATCCAGGCCAATTCTGCATACAGATATCCTCCAAAATCAGGTAAGATTGACTGTTGTGATACAAGGCGACGTTGTCTTGTAAGCACTAATCTCCACTAGATTGATTTCTTGAGCTCAGATAAGCTCCCATTCATCTAATAAGTTAGCCAATTGATTACTGTCAACACACTGATTAAATTATGTAGTTAAAAATACATAGGAAAAAGGATCAGTACGTACAAATTTCAATACCAGTGTAAACGATGACAAAGGATGCCTTCACTGATGGTATTACTCTGTTTATACATTTTGTTAGAGGAGTCAGATTATATAATTGCTGTTTTCTTTCCCCAAGGAAACTATTTTGCCAGCCATTTTTTCATGGGAGGAGAGAAGTTTGACACTCCTCATCCAGAGGGTTACCTCTTTGGAGAAAACATGGATCTCAACTTTCTTGGTAACCGCCCAGTGCAGGTACATCTGATATTTTGAAGGTGTTCTGACTTGGTTTTGTGGTGTTTCCTCTGTCGTTGTCTCTTTGATGCATTCAAAAAGATCAACTCTTTTGTTGGCTTTAGATAAAAGCATCTGATAAATATTAATATTAATGGTTTCCTTTATTTCATATTTTTGTGCTGCCTGCCACAGTTTCCCTATGTTACTCCAGCACCCCATGAGCCGGTGAAAACATTGAGAAGTCTTGTCAATATCAGAAAAGACTCATTACGATTGGTCAGGTACTGATTTAGGATTGTTATATAATCATTCATATCCTGAGAACAAACAATCTCAGTTGGTGTTGTATGTAGCCACTTTTATTCTGTTATTGATTCATTTGCTTTTAAGTAATGTTATATTTTCATTGTCAATTTGTATGATTATAGGTATAAAGATGATGCTGATAGTCCTACTGATGAAGGCGCAAAACCAAGGGCTTTGTATGGAGTGGAGTTCACCTTTGACTCTGATGCGCGAGTGGCCATCACTATCTACTGTCAGGCTTTTGAGGAGTTCTCCAACGGGATGGCAATGTAAGGACAGTTACACTTTTAATGTTGCTATAAAATTAAAGTAGCGACAATTTTTTTCCCCATGCTGTGAGGCATGTTTGAGTGTAACTAATTATACAAAGAAAAAATGTTGGTTTGTTTTGATTGGATTTTAATGCAGATGAATGTGAGCTTGCAAGGCAGGGTTGAAGTGCATTAAATTCTTTTTACTATAAGGTTTAGTTAGGACATTTTAATTAAACATTACAAGGTCAAAAATAAAAAAGCGAACATATACAATATGATCTGTAACAAGCATTTAGAAAATAGACTTTTATTCTAATGTAAAAATCCCCATTATCCATGTTAAATCAGTATTGTTGTTTTCAAAAGAACAGTATCACCAGATGCCATTGCAGTTTATCATCAGTGTTGAAGTAATTATGTATTATTAAAGTTAGTATTGTGTTATTTGTAAGTAATTGTCTGTTATGTAATGTTGGAGATATAAAACGATCAATCATTTGTAAACGGGGAGATATTCAGAGTCTTTCAGCAACTTGTTTTTAGTGTAAGAATACCAGTTTATAAAGAGATTACATAATCCTTTGAGTAACTCTTTTGTGTGGTCGTTCTTGTTTTATGTTAAAAGTTAATTTTTAAAGCTATGCTTGTGAAAAGCTTAGTAATTGCAATCAGGCGTTGGAGCACCTGAGCCAAAGAGATTTATATTTAAATATGAAAAACCTCTGTAAATGTAATGATTATCATCTGAAGTACCTGAATGGCATTATTATGAAAATGTTTTTATAATATTTGTGCACTAACAGTATATTTCTCTTCTGAAGATACAGCCCAAAAACCCCCGCATTGGTCTCTGAAACCGTATATTACAAAAGAGGGGTTAGCCAGCAGTTTACCCTTCCATCCTTCAAGATCGATTTCTCTGAATGGAAGGAAGAAGATGTAAGTATCCTCAGTGTAGCTCAGTGCTGTCACTCTCCTCTGATGGTCAAATCCATACTGGCTTCCTAAGATATTGATTTGACCTCTCTGCATTATTAGTTTGCACGTAATGAAAGGCAAGATCAAGCAAATCCAATAAAACGAAAATGACCTTACGTTAGAAAATGTAAATTATTTAGACCACACTTATGCTTTTCTCTTTTCTTTTCTTTTTTTTTTTTTTTTTTTTTTTTAAGCTCAACTTTGATTTAGACAGAGGTGTTTTTCCCATGGTGATCCAGGCTGTGGTTGATGAAGGA
>SCHK01379874.1:0-12870 GCA_004124795.1 Poropuntius huangchuchieni | reverse complement strand
AAATTATTTTTTAACAATGAGTTTAACTCCTATATTAATTACTTATTTTTTGGAGTCTAAATTAGTGGTCGACCGATATGAGTTTTCACTGACCCATACCAATAGGCCTAATGTCCACATGTATATGATATGAGGTTCATTATAAAAAAATGTAAAAAATATTTTATACATTTAAAAAAAAAAAATCCCTATTAGCCTCTATTAGTCTAGCTTATGTCTTGGTCTATCAAAAATGTAAAATTATATAAATTTAATCATGACCGTCATTGATGCTAAGAGACACCTCACTGTAGCCTGTAATCATAATCTTGTACACCTGCGTGACAACAAATCCCCAACACATCAAAATAAATTTAAGGCAGCCTAGATTCTTGGGAAATTAAGCTTCAAAAGTGTTTACAAAGTTACTGTATTAAAGGATTTAAAAAAAAAACCCACAAGTTAATTTATTGTTTTTAATTTCATAGGCCTGTAATTGCAACAAAAACGCAAAAAGTCTGCGCAAATACTTACATCCTCGAGCAGCTGTTTCAGAGTGCCTCACTGAAAGGAGAAAAGTCAAAAATTGATACAATTAAAACTGTACTGCGAAGAAGAGGCAGAGATGTTCAAATTAGTATGAAGAGACTGAGATCAGTGAGAGTGGCGCATTATCGCTGCACGCGCTGGACGGTGAGAGCGGTCGCGTGCTCGGACGCACGAGCGCGTGTGTAAATGTTAAATTTCGCCTCGAGGGAACTCCAGTAACGGATGTACGATGACCGGTTTCCTCTCTACAAACGTGTAGAAATGTAGACATCAATCAGAGAACCTTCACACACAGAATGCAGCGTGTGTTGTCGCCGGATACTCTTCAGTCTTGTAGCGTTGGTTAGTAGGTTAGTGCAGTGGATGTGCGCGCGCTGCGCTCCTGCACTGCGTCGCTGCTTTAGCTGAACTCATGAGGATGAGGAGGAGGAGGAGGATGATGATGCGCAGCATGTTTCCACAGCCCCATCCTCTCTCTCTCTCTGTACTGCGGTACATCAGTGAGTTCAGAGTGCTGAGTCGGCTTGTTCTCTCTTAGAGACTTCTCTTCTCTGTGAGAGCGGGGTTCTCCGCACACACCGCATGCTGTTTTCCTCATGACCTGCAGAGGCACGTATGGATCTCATCGTCCATCAAAACATCAGGACAGATTTCTGACCGCATCAATTAACGCAATTCACCCATAATGGGCTTCCAGAAGCCGTTAATTACTGTTGTTTTTTTTTTATTTTAAAAATGCTGCATAATATTTATAACATAATAATGATCTGTTAGCTATAGACAAAATGTAGCACCAAATCTTTTTATACAACAGTAATGTGACATGGGAAATGCGAAGAAACCCAGAACAAAATCACTGTCCATTTAAACATGCTTTAGTCTATACATACACATACACACACACACATAAATAACTGTAAATAAACAATATCTAAAAAACAAATATCTAACTGCGTATTTGTTAGTAAGGGATTGAAATTTTGCTAATTTTTCTTTTTTTTTCTTTTTTCTTTAATAGATATTTTAAAAAATGTTTTGGACCTGGGTATGCTTACCATTAGGGGTAAAAAAAAAAAAAAAAAAAAAAAAACACTTTTGGGAAGTATACTTAGCATTTTCCTCATATTTCACACTTTGGGACTGAATTTTGCAGATTTTTTTTTTTCCATCTTAATGTTTATGCATGTAAAATTAATTTATTTTGTTCAAAAACATTTATTTGTTCAATTATCTATTAAGTCAAAAAAAAACAATAAAACTTTGTATAATATATTTAGCTTTTTCCTAATTTTTCACACGTTGGGACTGAATTTTGCTGATTTAGTTTTTTATTTATTTATTTTTCATCTGAACGCTTATGCAGGCAAAAATAATTTGTTTAAAAACCATTTCATAGTAATATTATAATATAATATTTATATTGTTCTGATTAGAATTAAATATGTAGGTTTAAACATTTTGGACTGTTTTTGAGCAATTATAAGTTATAAAGTCAAAAGAATTTATTAACTTAATATTTTCTCAATTTTAAATCAAAAAGGGGTAAATGCAGTAAAAACAAACAAACAAAAACATGTAATAACATGCTATACTTCAGATTCCCTTAACCATAACAAAGCCCTTTATTACAAAAGGAACTGAAAATAGTGATACAAAATTGACAAAGAAACCTTTACAAGAAGTTATCCAAAAACCACAAGGAAAATTATAGTTGGGTGGCAGGAAATAACTAGCAAATAAACACTGAAGTGAGCACTACTATTTAAAGTAGCGTTGTCTGACTTTTTTTTTTTTTTTTTTGGCTTCACCAACTGTTACAGATCAGCTGTTACTTAAAAAGAACAAATGAAGATGCTCATTCACAATTACATTAAGAAGTATTTTTTGAGTTTTCTTTCTTTGTAGTTAGTCTGTTCTGTTGTTCCTCCCTCTAACATTTGTTAGGAAATCATTAATTATTGTATTGTTTTTTTTTGTTTTTTTATCATATATGAAATCTGTGTTCATCTTATCCAGTTGGAAACCTTTCATCAGTTTTATTTGCCTTTGTCCTCCATCCTGACGCTTCTTATTCCTCTATTTCTTCTCATCCTCTTTCTTGCCCTCGGGTGGTTTTGTTCTGTTCTGGGATGCCAGAGAGCCCATGGCATTACGGATGGCTTCGTTGTTGGGGTCGACACCGGGAAGGTTCTCCAGCACACTCTGCAAAAACTCTGGATCCTGCATCACATCATAATCCTCCTCATCCTCCTACAAAACACACAAACAGAGTGTCAACTGGCACTTTTATGCCCTTGAGCACAAAGTATACCTCATACAGCATTTCATTTCGACAGAAACAAAGACTAAAACATAACTTTCCTAAAACTGCCTTCAAACCACTGGTATTTCCTTCTGTACATGCAAATCTAATTACATATAATGTTCCAGCGTTTCTGTTTTATGTGGTTTCAGCTGGCTGTATCAAGTTTCACAATAGCTTCTGAATAATGGGTATGAAGACTATATAGCTGCTTTTGATTATTCCCACAACATGACTGTGTTCAGTCTTAAATTCTGATCTCCTCTCTAAAAGTAGAGAGCTGGGAAACACACCTTAGGAGCTTCACTGTCTGCTGCTGCACCGGTGTCCACATCCATGGCCTCTGAACCACCAAACTCTTTGCACAGAGACATTCGTTTGTGTAAAAGAAGTAAGTCAAACAGGAAGAAATCTAAGAAAATGATGAATAAGAATTTATGAAGAGTAGTGAGACAGACCTCCTCCTTGCATGGACATCTGTAGGGCGTATGCGATCTGCTCATCCTCCGTCATGCGGCTGAAATCAGGCAGAGCAGGAGCCGTCGACATCTTCAGCAGAGCATTTTCAGACTCTAACAGAAGACATCAGGTCATATTAAACACAGAATTCCCATAAAACACTGATAATAATGATAAGAAGAAGAAATGTTTCTGAGCAAAACAGCATATTAGAACGATTTCTGAAGAATCACGTGACACTGAAGACTGCGGTATTGATGCAGCTTTGCATCACAGGAAAACACTATATCTTAAAATACATTAAAACCCTATTTAACCTTATTTTTGATTAAATATGGACAGCCTTGGTGAACATAAGAGACTTCTTTCAATCCTTGTAGTGTATATCAATCCACAAACTCCCAGCTGCTTTAAGGAAACCCTAATCTAGGTGTTCAGAAAACCTATCTAGTCTAAACTCTCACCATCTGCAGTGGGTGATGAGACCCCAGCCTCGGCAGCTGAAGCCACTGCTGCCCGGCGAGCCTCCTCCTCCTGCCTCTGTCTCTGCTCCTCCATCGACACACGCAGAGCCTGAAAAAGAGACATGTGAAAAACAGAGACATTTATAATGTGGAAAATCTCGTCCTATAAAAGCTGTGAGCTACTCACCAGAGCGAGCTCAGGGTCTGCGCTGGGATCCACTCCAAACTCAAAGTCACTGGGACCCAGGCCCATGATGGTGCCACCCTCACCAGCCATGATCGGAGAGGACAGAAGAGCATCTGCCAGGCTCGGGCCAGGAGGCACCGTTACCAGGTGAGAGCCTACGCCCTCTTTTCCATTTAGGGTGTTCACAAACACGGTCAGCTTGTCCGTGTTGACCTCCTGCAATGCAAAAGGGCAAAAACTGAATGGTGCGGAGAGTAAAATGACATGAAGTACATTCTGGAGGAGTGTGATAAACTAGTACATTCCCTTTAAATAATATATGTTTACCTCTTCTCCAAAGTTAATGATGTCAACATTGACTTTTTCCTTCTTCAAACGTTTTGCCATCTTCACCAACTGAGTGAGACAGGACAGGAGGCACAAATGAGCAGGTGATAACATATTGTACTGGCCTTCTGTAAATATAGACTCATATGGTGCAACTTTTACACCAAGATACATTAAGACAGAAATAACTTGCATCTTTCTCCTGGTCCTCCACAGGGCTTCCCACAAAGGCAATGATCCTCATCTTATGGTTCTTTCCCTGTCTGTGTTTCAGTGCCAGCTGTGAAACGGAAGGAGCAGAGAGAATGGGAAGCATCAATAAATATTATACAATAATATAAATTATATGAAATTTTGAAAAAGACAAAAAATGGTGGTACACTACCATTCAAATGTTTGGGTAAGTATGATTTTAAAAAGAAAGAAATTTATACTTTTATTCAGCAAGGACACAATAAATTAATCAAAAGCGACAGTGACAAATGGAACTAAAGTGGAATTAAAGTGTGTGTATATACATTATATATAGCAAGCAAGACAATAAATTAAACATATGTTTTTAATCTTTTGAAATAAAACAGCAAAATGCCATATGTAAATATACTGCAATACTTCAACTTAAAATCTCCAGTTCTTCACTAGTCCAAAAATGAAGTCGTCAAAATAACTCCAAATTGTCATAACCTTCTGAGGTTTGACTTTATCATCATTTCATATTCAAATAGGACATAGCATAATATGTCCAGATGGTATAAAACTGAAAAGTTACACTAGCAAAAATCAAAACATAAGGCTCAGGCAGAGGGTGGAAGGTCATGTAGATGATAAATTGTGGACTTTATGGACAAAAATAAATAAACATGCATACAAAGCAAGTATTAAGGAATAAACACATTCAAGATAATTAAATAAAATAAATAAGTAAAATTATGATTCAGCCGACTCACATGTGCTACTCTGATGCCAGTACAGAAGCTGATGACTCCTCTGGGCTGAACAGCGTGAAGCTTTGACAGGATCCTGCCCGTGTCAGGGGTCAGCGTGGTCAGGACCTCACAGTTACTAAAACACACAGACACACACACAGTGTATCTCCTGTATGTATCGTCTATAGATTGTGTTACATTTGTACCTGTCAATAAAAGAAATATATAAAATCTTCATCCTACTTGGCCAGAGTGATGAGCCCCACGTTGTTTTCTGGGTTGCTTCGAGTTTTTGAATGACAGATGATATTGACAGCGTCTTGCTGGGCCTGAAGTCTGGTAGGTAAGAAGTCTCCATTGCGCATATACTCACTGTTGTCCACACTAGAAATAATAAACATACACTGTGATGTTGTCCACTCAGCATTCCTGCCAAAAATGAAACTGCAAATGATCGTACGAAGCCTAATTCTCCTCGTAAGTGTACTATAGAATATTTAAATATAATATGTAACAGTTAAAAAAAGGGTTGTGAACGCCATCAAGAATAAAGCGTTTTAGTACACAAACTGCATGTGCAAAGGACTTTAAATCCTGTCTTTACAGTTTTTATGCAAAAACCTAGATTATCACAAAGGAAATTGACCCCATTTATGATTTAAAAAGAAACTGATTTCATAAAATGACAACTCAGACAACCTGATAATCGCAACTTTAAGCTTTCTAACGTGTTCTCTCATAACATGTCAACACAAAGAAGCTGTTTTACAGGATCGATGTTCCATCATGACTAAGGAAAACTGCACAACTGTCCTTTTGCCAAACGCGACCTTTCTCTCACCTCCAATAAACATAATTTCCCACATAATTGAATCGTAATTCAAATAAATCACGTTTATCAAACTATATCTGATGTCTGAAGAATATATAAAGTATTTTTTCTTACCAAACCATAGTACTTTCAAGCACCATCTTGAAAATTTTCTGTCGCTCTACGTGACGTAAGCACGTAAGTGAACGATTATTGGTTAAAGTAGCGCAGACCGATAGGAATTATGGGAAATGTAGTTTATTATGACTAGTCCAAAACGAATTTTCTATTTGATTCTCAACTAACTTTTGTAAAACTTATTCAAAAAGAAGTCATTCGTTTCAGATAAAGGTTTTTATTTTATATTATATTTGCAATGTACGTTTGGTATACGTTTTTATTTTTAATTATCAATAAGGAATAAAGGGGAAAAAAACACAAATATAGGGAAAAACAATGGTTTGGAAAATATTTTATTCTTTTTAAATCAGAAAGACAATGTGAAATCACCACATCACTGAAAGATGGTAGGAGAAACAGGCTGCAAACACCGCACAAGAAAAAGGCATTTCCGTGACTTGCTTATATACATATTATATACACGTTTTATACAGGCCCGGTAAAAATATAGACCTCAAAGCACTTACGGTTGTCAGTCATTGTTTCTGACACCGCCAGACATTCACATGTAGAAAAGCTGAGGAAGAGCTTTCACAGATTTATAATGAATAGGAATATTTATCATGGACATTCCCTAAATACATAAAATACAAAAATGGTTTATATTGTCAACATCTTCCCTCCGACCTGAAATAAAATACATACTACTTAGATCACAGAAACTGCTTTCTGCCAGATTACATAATACATACAATCATCTACGGTACATAGAGAATTCAAAATCCATACAGGTCCACAAAGTAAAAAAGAAGAGAAGAGAAACAAGACATTTCTTAATAAATACAATCACTGAAATACATTGGCAGAAACGTTCATATTGCAGTAGGTTGGTTGTTCATTATTTAGTGTCTAAGTTACCAGCATTTATTCCGGTGTGCACTGTGCACGATTGATGTGTCTGTTGTGCAAATATCTGTTTGACTGTATTAATACAAACACTGGACAAAGCATATGAAAAATAGCTGTCTCTATTTGACTGCTCACATTGCATTCACAAATTTACTTTCATATTCATTACATTTGTATTATGTCCAGACCAAAAGATTCACTTTTGGGATGTTAAGATGTTTTAGTGTGGTTTAGAGGAGCGGAACATAATTCTAACCCATAATAACAGATTAATTAATCAGTACTGAGTGTTGGTCAGAGAAAGGCAGTGATTGTTGTGTCTTGTAACCATAAACACAGATTAATAAATAATAAAAACCCCACACAGAAGCAGAAATGAGAGTGAGGCCTAAATTGTGAAGAGTAAATAAAAAAAACTATATAACTTTATACCGTGTGCTTAGACTTCTGAGCTCCCAGAAAACTACCCCACAAGCCAACTGTGAAATTAAGCCACTGAGAGCTGATCAAAGATCAGATTTTGAGTTATGAATTTTAGAACCTCCCATCTAAAAGGTCCATTAAAAAGAGGCATTAGACAGAGCAGATAAAAGCACCACCTTGGAAAGTGAAATGAATATGAACATTGAGTGCAAGGTTTTATAAAAGTAACATCATTAGACCTAGTAACTTCGAACAGACAGGTGATAAAAACTGACTATAAAATGTAAAAATGTTAATCAGGGCATTGTTAATCATACTGTACTGTAGCTCTCTGGAGTTAAATGTTAATATAGGTAATTTCAGACATTCACAAATGATCACAAATTATTAAAGTTTAGAAATAGTGTCAAAAACCTGCAGTGTGACACAAAAAAGGAAAATATGCCTGTAAATAGCAAATATTTGCATATATTTGATTTTAAAATCAGTGCCAAAGCAGATATTGATACAAATCCTTAACGACCATCTACTTTCAAATTACAAACTGTAAGTTTAGATCTAGTTTTTAGCAATATTAGCTTGTTGTGGGGTAGATAATTGTTCTCTAGATTAAACTTTAGTTTTGTGCAGCATTAAGGTGCATTATCAAAATGTTCTGTAACATGATTGAATGTGTAACATCTGACAAAGACTTGAAAAAGTCCCTGAAATGCTTTAAACCAAAAAAGAAATTGACTTCACAATACCCACGAACCCAAACCCTGTAACTTCTGTCCACAGGTACACATTTTTACCAAACATTTAAAAAAATATCAAAAACAACTTGAATATGCATAAATACTGCATCCACTGTGAAGATGTATAGAAAATGTCTTCGATACAATCTTGTGAAAGACTGTCAACGTACTTCTTTGCATATTCTATCTGCATTTTCTTCAGGTCTGCAAAAGCAAATCCTCTCCACTTCGGTCCCAAACCTGCATGATTTTAAGAGCTGCGGTTCACCGACTGTTTTATTTGGGACAACACAATACTGTTCAAGACTACAGTCAGCCCTTCATCTAAATACTTCAAGACTGCGATATCAGTCTCAGATCTGTGTGTAAGAACAGAAGCATCCAAGCCTAAAATCAGCTTAGACTATTGTTTGAGAAACTGTAAGTAATGCCTGTCAAATGATAGATCCATTAAAACCCATTTCCTCTGTTAAACCCTATGAGCCAAATGGAAGCGATAAAAGAAAGTCAGCTTCATTGAGAGCTTTTATTGAGCCGAAGGCTCTTCAGTTTTCTTTCCAGCTCCTCTATAAACTAAAGTGTTCACATGTGCCCTGGCAAGACCCATTAGTGTCTACTTTCTTTTTTTTTTTTCTTCACTTAGATTATTTAATCTCAGGGTGAGTCTAAAAGTACAACTGTACCAAAGAACATTTATGTGATTATAAAGGTCAATTGGAAATCAGCAATGTATGACCTTAAGATTTTGCATCTATCAAACCGAAGAATACAAACAAAAGAATAGAAATTCGGCTTACATTCCTTAAATTCAAATTGCTTGAGTCTTGTCTACACAGTGTCTAGTGTATAATGCTAGAAAATGCTTAGGTTTGCTTAGGGCCAGTAAAAAGAAAAACAAAACATGCATCGTGTAACAAAAGATAGATCTGAAATGATTTTTCATAAGCATTTCGATGTTGGTCCAAGTGTCTGGAGGCCATGTAATTTCTGTATCCAGCAGAAATGAGTGTTTTATACCAACGCATTGCTCTCAATAGCTGCATTAAGGCAGATGATTGGAAGACGTCATGGAACATCAATCATTCAGTCAGACTACTCATTAATATGTTAGTTAAAAGACAACAGCTGCTGTGCCAGAAGAGCATATTAGTAGCGTTTTAAAACGTATAGGGACACAGAATGAATATTTACAGAATTATATACACAAACGCAGTACACAAATATTAGGGGGCCCTTGGCATGGCAGCAATATGTGCATTGAAAAGAGAGAATATGGCATGCAAGCAGGTCCGTCCATTTCTCAACCATGACAGTTAATTGGTCCAGTATGGAGGAGTACGGGTAGTGGAAGAAAAAACTAAATGCAAAAGACAGATGCATAGAGATTCAAAGGCAAACCAAGCATCTGAATTAAATGAGAGAAAAATCTAAATCTACTTAGCGGCACCTCAAAGGCGGCAATCGTAAAGCAACTAACCAACCATGAAATACTAAGCCTGAATGTGGGATATTTTGAATATACAAAGCTATTTTATCTGTAACATTCAAATGCATTTACTTTTTACAAAGTGGGAATCATTTTTGGTCATTTTTTTCCCCCGTATTTTTGTTGCTCTTAGGGCGCATGCTGTCTTAAACACAGAAAGAGCTGGAAAACTCACCAATGAGATGCTCTCATCAGGTTTACTCAAAAAACAAAAGTCATAACAAAATTAACCTTCATATATGTATATACAGAAGCCACTGAGAAATATAAGTTGTCTGCTTATCTCTGACACACACTCCGTCACAGCATAATGCCTTTTGAGATAAGTGTACTGGAGCGCTAGCAGCCATTAGTCCAGTTCAGAGAGAATCAAAAGGTTTAAAGGCCTATATAAATAAAGATCTATGCTAATAAAGATTTATGCAACATTGCCTCCAACGATACTATAAAGTGGTGCCAACTGTGTAACGTGTTTTTTCCTCCCAGCACTTGCTAGGAAGAGAAAACTAAATAGTTTGTGCATCCTGCTTGCTCTGTTTTAAATGTTTAAGAGAGCTAACAAAGGCAGTAAAAAGTGTGACTGAGATACTTTTCTAATAATTTTGTTGTTAAATTTGATTTTAGCAGCATTTCCTGTGCAAGAGAAAGAGAAAAAGCCACTGAAACGCTCCTCGTTCAGTGGCTTTCTTTCATTCTCTCTGTCTCTCACTCACTTTTAAAACATATTTCATTGTGCTGAGGACCTGGAGTTCTTTCTGAAGCTCCCATTGAGAGAAATCCCCATCATACTCAGAAGCGCCCCTCATCTCTTTTGAGGTTCTGTGTCCATCTTTTGTTTAAATGCTCTGCTCGTGTCATCAGTTGTCGCTCTGCTCTTACTGGAATAAAAAAAGAAAGCGTTTGAGCTTTAATAAAACAAAAATTTGGGATCAGAATGAAAATATTTTAGGTATGCATGTAAATTTGTTTATTTAAGACTTACAAAACAAATGTCAGTTTCTGGGATGATGTCTTTGAGAGAAACAGCATCTTCGTTACTTAACTGCTCATCTAAGCATTCGGCTCCAGTGCTGGGGAAGAAAGCGAGAGATGAAAAAACGGCCTCTATACATATTTACTTCACCCAGATATTAACATTTTGCCATTATACACACCCTAAAAAAGTTCTGGTGTCGGTAAGATTTTCATGTATTTGAAAGAAGGCTCTTATTTTTACAAGGGTGCATTTATTTGATCAAAAACACAGTAAAAACAATAAAATTGTAAAATATTATTGCAATCAAAAATAAAAGAAATTCCATTTTAATATTAAATGTATTCCTCATTAATTTTCATTATCACTCCAGTTTTTAGTGTCACACAATCTTACAGAAATTATTATAATATGCTGATTTAGGGCTCAAGAAATATTTCTTATTTTTATCAATGTGCTGTGAAACACTTTTGAGGAAAATGATACATTTTACAGCAGCATTTATTTGAAGAATTACTGTTAGTTCTGATCAATTTAATGCATCCTTGCTAACTAATAATATTAATTTCTTATTAAAAAGAAAGTCCCTTTAACAGTTTAATCATGAGAGTTGGAGAGACGTGTGTGCTCAGTTTTACCTGTAAGGGGCGCTGTTGTCAGGCTCGATGACTGCAGATTTGTGCACCTCCACCCCTACTGACCTGTTAATGAGCCGTCATAATTATACTTGGGAAGGTGAAGCCATAACAGGCAAAAAAAAAGACTGCAATAAACTACACAGAAACAGAGAAAAGCGACTGATTAAAAAATGATTAAGAGGATGTGTGGAGGTACCTTTGAGGAGGTGAAGCTGACGGCATTCCTGTGCTGCCAGGTGAGGAGTTGGGCAGATTTGTTTCGGCAAACTCACTGGAGCTTCCAGCCAAAGGATAGGTTTGTGGAAGCAGGTCCGGTCTGCCCGACTGCATGCCTGAGAACAACAATCACACAGGGAGTTATGATTTATGCTCCAAAGAAAGTACACGATAAAAGCCTATTCACAGTACATCTGAATCATCAATGAAAGTCATACACAAGAATATTTGAAAACAATGAATCTCTATCAGCTCATCAAATAAATGCACAATGTTTTACAGTGACGTCTGTTGTTTAACATTTTATATAAGGTTAGGATGATTTATTTATTATATCCCAGCTGTTGTTTAAAGAATGAAGAAAATTTAAAACCAGGATGATGTAAATAGTTTGGGTTGCATTACTCACTCTCTCCTTCTGCATCGGTCTGGTTAAGGTGAGTACGGTACACCAGTCTGGCGTCAGCGACTGTCTGTCCACCGGGGGCAGAAGCAGAGCTTCCCATCGGAAGCCGTCTCACAACACTCGAACAGCCGCTTCGACTCTTTTTTGAGGGAGATGATTTTACTGCGAACGAAGAGAGGGACAGGATGATAACATCACAAAAACATGTCTAAAAACATAAAGGTTGGTTAAATAAAAAATGTCATTTACTCACCCTCATGTTGACTTTTGATCATCTTCAAAACACAAGTAAAGGTATTTTTAATGTAACTTGAGAGATTTTTGTAACTCCATTGAAAGTCCATTCCACCAAAACTTTCATAAAGACATCATAAAAGTAAGTCCTCTGAAGTGACACAATCGCTTTATATCACGTACAATTCTTTTTAGGTTGTTGATGTGCTCTTTGAATGTGCACTGATTAATGTTTATGTCTGAATAAAAAATAATAATGAAGTTAAATCTGTTAATTATATAAAACGATCGTGGATATGGATCATTTTTACAATGTGTTTATGAACTATTTGAAGCTTGAAAGTTTTGGTGGAACTTCAGACTCTCCTTCAATCTCAGGTTTCAAAAATATCTTCACTTGTGTTTGTAAGATGAATGTATCTTTGGATCAACATGAGAGTGTGTAATGAATGACTGAATTTTCATTTTGGGTGAACTATCCCTCGCTGGAAAAGCTGAAGTTTTATGAACTTACGTGCTTTCTTAAAAACTGTGTTGCACATGAAACGCTGAAATCGTTCAGCATAGAATCCAGGCCGATGTACAGAGATCGTGTCCTACAACGTAAATGAGATAACTGCTATTTATCTCTTATGGTAGCAAATAAGTACAAAACAACTAATGTTTGCTTTAAAGTAACTTTAACAGGAGCTGATGACTCACCCCATCATGAACCAAGGCCTTC
>SCHK01379676.1:0-10060 GCA_004124795.1 Poropuntius huangchuchieni | reverse complement strand
CATGTGACACTTAAGACTGGAGTAATGACTGCTGAAAGTTCAGCTTTACCATTACAGGAATAAATGACCTTTTAAAGTACTTTCAAATAGAAACGTGTTTTAAAATTGTATTAATATTTCTCAATATATCTTCTTTCACTGTATATTTGATCAAATAAATGCAGCCTTTGTGAGCATAATATACTTTTTAATGGAAGTGTAATATAACAAAAGATAGAGTGCAAACTGACAAAGAAAAAGGAAAGGGGCTAATGAAGAAATATAATGTAAATATAATAAATATAAAGTTAAAAGTAAAGGAAAATAGAAAATGAGAATCGCTCTTGCAGTACTTTGATCATTATATTGCAGTCGAAGTAGTTTGTATATCGAAGAAGCAATTTTCAGAGGCTGTACTGGAAACAGTAACTATTTTGTTTCAGTTTGTGATGATATACTTCAGAAAAACAGTGCATGCCTATCGCTAATATCTTTTTAATTACGTGTGACCTGTTGTTTTTGAAGTAAGCAGGGAAGGAGGAGGCAGCTCAGTATGTGGGACACATTTTCTTAGATTTATAATACTTAGACAAATGGTGTTTGTTTTAGACCCTTGGTTTCCTCAGCTCAACTGCAGACTTGCTGTTACTCTTTAGAGCCGATGTGAGCGGAAAGACTTCAAGTGTAATACAAAGCATCTGAATTCTGTTTATCACTATTCAGGCAAACCAAGATAGTGATTGAGAAATTCAGATGTCGGTGAAGGGTAACGGCCTGTGAGTTTGAGTGGCAGCGGTGGAGGTTTTGAAATGCAAGATGCTATGGTGAGGATCTGAATTCATCTCCTCGGTCCTACAGTTGTAAATGAACAAGGTAAAGGAGTCTTTCCAAACGCAGAAGGTTGTTTCATCATTGAGCGCTTTTAGATGTGTTTTTGTGACTTGTGAAGGTGTGGAATTTGGGTGTATACGTCTGTTCCTCTTCCGTGATCTCCTGGGTGCTTTCAGCAGCTGCATAAACAACACTAAATCCTGGGCAGCCTCTCTGCTCAGCTGGGGGTCATGGCAAGGTTTGTCTCTTCCTTTCCCTTCCTCCACTCCTCTGTCTTTTTCCTTGTCTCTTCCTCCCTCTCTCTCCCTCTCTGGCTGTATCTTACATATACCCATACATACACGCACACATTTTGCATGTCAGATTTGGAAATGATCTAATTCTGGCAGGACAAATCCCTAAAGCTCTCACAGAGAACAGATCTATGAGCGATAAAATGTANCTAATTCTGGCAGGACAAATCCCTAAAGCTCTCACAGAGAAATGGTATTAAAATGTGTTATCATTCACATACTAAGAACAATAAACCGTCCTTGGAAACACTTCCTGTTCCTTTACTTTTTACAAGCAGCTTTACTAAATTCCAGATGAGGCAAAAAATTTAAATGGGGGAAACATCCACTCACAGAAATGGTATCAGACAATCGCTGTGTTTTGAAACCTAGTGCACAACTTATCCAGATTAGCATTTTAATGATAATTATAAATCCATGCTCTGCAATACTGAAAGAATCAGAGCTATACTAAAAGATAAAACAGTTCAGAATGCGTTTTTAAAATAAAATGTTTAAAAGTGCTTGTGCACTATGTGTTTTTATGCAAAGTAGCGTTCTGTTAGCTTAGCAATACGCTAACGCACACCACTTTATGTACCGAGATCAGGCAGTTCATGTCAGATTGTCACTGATTTGGAAATATGCTATATAGAGTATTTATCAGTATTTCCCCAATCAAGTAGATAGGTTTTGGTCTGGCCTGCCTCAAGCATTGCAAACATGGCCACTGAAACTACAAGAATATGGTTTGAGCACACACACACACAAAAAAGTACTTTAAACAAAGCATACATTGTGGTACTCTCGATAATGGTGGTAGACGGTAACTCGGAAGAGAAGAATTGTTGAATAAAGTCAAATAAGTCAAAATCTTTGTGTTTTTGTGCACAAAAAGTATTCTCGTAGCTTCATAACATTTCGGTTGAGCCACTGATGTCACATGGATTATTATGTTGATGTCCTTGCTACCTTTCTGGACATTGAACGTGGTAGTTCTGTTTCTGTCTATGAAGGATCAGAAAGCTATCTAAATATATTAATTTGTGTTCCAAGATGAAGATGTCTTACTGGTTTGGAATGACATGAGGGTGAGTAATTCATGACAGAATGTTCATTTTTGGGTGAACTCTCCCTTTAAGGTCTGGTCATGTTAGCCAAGTTTTGCGGGCTAAAGAGGTGCATTGTGTTTTGGCAATAGTATAGCAGTGTGTAGCAATGAGATTTTCCCTTCAACATACAGTTTCTCTATCAGGGTGGTTATTAGCCTGGCTCTAAATCACTAGTTTTTGAGTAAATCTTCATGGCTGTATAGGATTTCAAGCTGTCTGGTCAGTGAAGTCCTCATTTGGATCATGACTCTGTGCTGACTAAGATGAGTGATATCTGCTCCCATTGGGGTTATTTTGATCCAAGTTTGAGTGGCGGTCTGGGGCTGGTGTGGGGGGAGTTGCAGGCCCTGACGGCAGCACATGGTGAGGGGGAATGAGTGTTATTGCAGGAATGCAGAGATGCCTGACCACATCATGTGAGCGAGACAGACCAAGGGAACCCCCCGCGCACTTATGCTGTATCAGCCGTCGTTCAGACAGACGGCATGAGGGCGAAGAGCAACCTTGAAGAGCTGATCTGACATCAGTTTCTCAAGCAGTTGCTGCTGTTGGAATGTGAGGAGATAAAACAGGTTCCAACACTCTTAAAAAACAAAGGATTCAGTTAGTACAAAACAAAGAACCTTTTATTTTTAAATTCTTTAAAAAGCATCTGTGCCAAATGACTGATCTGAAGAACCTGTAATGTAATGTAAAAAAACCTATGTAAGGGATCATGTACAGTCAGCTGACCATTATTACAAAATAAATAGATAGAAGAGGTTTATTTTGCAATAGAGTAACTGGTGTACAATTATCCCACATATTAATTAAACTATTGATTTGAGTTGAAATCACTTCATACGAGAGACATGAGACTGGTACAGTGTAAGAGACAGCAGCCAGTTATACAGTTTAGAAGTCTTTACAGAAAGAATTTATTTTTTTATGTTCAGAGTGTTTTTTTCAGGGATAAAATTGCCCCTCATACATTTCCTATGGAATTTTTACCTTTTTTCATGTTTTGTCAGTAATATTTCATTTCTTAACACTCCATGGATTATTCCAAATCATAATTTGTGCTAATGTCAATTTCATATTTTGTTGAAAAAAGTTTTATATTTTGGAGAATTTTTAAAAAAACAAACAAACAAATAAAAACGATTTTAAACAGATTTTGTTCTATTGAAAATACAGATAAAAACACAAGATGCCTTTTTGTTGTGATACCAAACATTTTTTGTTCTGTGTTTTGTTTTGCTTTTATTTGTTTTTTCGTTTTGATTTGTGTTTTTGTTTTTTTGTGTTTTTTTTGTTGTTTTGATTTGTGCTTGTTTTGTTTTGTTTTGTTTTTTGTTTCGTTGTTTTGTGTTTTATGTGTTTTGTCTAGTCTTGTTTTGTTTTTGAAGAAAACAACTTAATCCATGACATTTCCATGCTTTGATGTAAGATTTATTATCATGAATCCTATATAGTTAATTTATTAACATTGATTAACATAAAAATTCTCTAAAATGCTGCAGTCCTCTCATCACGTCATTTAAATGAGATTCAATGATGAGTTGAGAGAAGCAACGCCTGGCCTGTTCATGAGAGTCTTGAACAAGCTCATGTCTTGGCTCTCAGCGTAGCCTGCAGTGTTTGCATTTAGCAAGTCCGTGTCCCTCATCACTCACCTCGCTGACAGATTCGGGGTCAGCAGGTAATTTCTGAAGCTTAGCCCTTTGACAATGCACGCAGACCATTGGTATCTACAAGACAAGGAACACAAGACTGTTTGCATTGCTGTAGAGCTCTCATCGAGGTTCCCTCCTGGATCAACAGAGAAACAAGACCCTGACTAGCAGCTCTTGACCCCACGCTGGCTCCTGTGTGGCTGAGAGCGGGACGGCTGTGTGTAGGTTGAGCTGACGGGGAGATACTATCTGACAGGCTGTTATTCGAAATAAGGCTCGAAATGGGACCGAGACATTTGGGTTATGCGGGCCGCCACCAGGGGACACAGCAGCGACTATGGGAATGTTTATTTGCCGTTGAGTGATTTTTGTGGGGACTGAGCAGAGTTCATTCATCACGGCCAAATTCCTCACAAATTTCCCCTGTTTTTTCATGAGCATTTTGCGTCCCCCCAACCCCCCACTCCTTTCTCGTTTGTGTATTTCCTCTGATTCCCTCACACCACACGGCCCTCTTCACAGCCACACGTAGAGTCCTCTCGCTGTCGCCATGCACCTTTTGTCCCCGTTCTTCCAGTTTTAGTGGCTTGTCAAATCAACACCTCAGTCCTAAGCTTGACTTTAGCTGAGCTTTTGTGAACAATCCTCAAAAAGCTCTCGGAACAATGACATCAATTTTTCAGCTAAGTGGCCGAAATCAAAAGTGCCTTAGGCTCTCGCTTCATTCCGTGTGTTTAAGCTAAAAATAAAACCTGTGCTCAAACTGCCGTCATCCAGGCACTGCTAGAAGCAGCGGGACATGTGGAGAAATAAAGCAGGAATCTTTTAATCTCTTGTCCAAGTAATAGGGGATTAAAATGCCCCCCACGGCCTCACAGCGTGGGCCTCCACCGACCCCTCCCCGCTCCCCCGGCAACCCCCTCCCGCCTGGCTCAATGGCACAACAGGCTGAACACGACCTCGCTGGCCCTTCAGTGCCTCAGTGGGCATCGGGCTCCGCTGTTTGGAACAAGTCCCCGGCCCTGTCAGCTCATTCCATTGTGCTTCGAATTAACCCCCTCTGCATCTCAAAGAGAGCCTGCTCTCCCTGCTGCCGGGCCTCTGAAGAAATGCTGGCCCCACACCCTCCCCGGACCCATCATGCCTTGCTTTCTGCTGAAAAATCCCTCACACTCCACTAACTGTGAGGAGAAGAGAGAGGCCTCAATATGTTTTGACTACTGCTGAAATGCTGTTAGTATCCAAAATAATCCAAAATGGAAAGAATGATAGTCTAGCCCTCTCTGTTGTTATCTGACTTAAATAATGTGAGTGTATCACACCAAATACATAAAGTGACCGTGTAATAATTCTGGGAGTTTTTTCCATATGTTTCCATATGCGCTCTGATCTTTCCAGATGCAGAGCGTATGTCTGCTCGAAAAGAAACGAAACTCACGACTCTCATCTAGTTCATCGTAAAATTTAACATCAGAAGTTTATCTAGTATGCCAAACGCAATTTTAAGAACATTAAAATGATAAAATTAAGAACATTAAACTTATTTTAAGAACAGTAAAATAGCTTACAGACCCCAAACTAATTAATAATAAGCCACCAAAATTAGCATATGAATGTATTTTAATGAGAATGTTTGTTTAATTCATCCAGGCCCATGTTTTTTTTTTCTTTTGTAATGTTTCTAGTTTTTGCTCCATTACTTATGAATAAAGAATATACACTTTATAATAATCTCATATATCTTCTGACCCTTAAAAAATACATATAACCACAACCCAATTCAGCATTTTTTCCTTCATGTCTCCAGATACTGTATATAGCCCACAGAGAGTCTTAACTTTTAGCAGAGTTTACAAAGAAAACCCATATTGGAATATTTCTTTTTATTTTCCTAGTCTGATATTCATATGAGAGAGTGGAGGTAAATGGTGAGAGAGCATGAAAGAGGCAAAAAGACGGATCAGGAAGGTGTAGGAAACAAGGGGGGTGGTGTTAAATCGTGTTTGTGTGAAGAGCACCCTTGAAATCTGTCCTTGCATGAGCTGAGAATGAGAATAAACAAGACCTTTATCTGAGCACGGCAATTTTCACACCAGTCACAATAAAAGCTGCTATAACTTTACCTTATGCTTTTCATTATTCCTTTCCTGCTGTTTGCTGGATGTAGAATATCATGAACCCGATTTAACTCTGCTCTCTGACATAAAATTATTTTGTTTTGCTATGGTGACTGTTTTTAATGCAGTGATAACGGTTCTTAGGGTGTTTTTCTGGCTTCAGTTCAAATCATTGCGTGGTTTTGCTTTTGTAAATCTCACAGCAGCTCTATTTATAGGTCAAAGCAATTTATATGCTTGACATGCAGGTGGATATATAGGTACAGATAAATCACTGACATGATGTGCACCACAATTGACAAACAAATAGGGTGAACACAGGTAAAGTGGAACACTTTTTGATAATTTGGCATGTTTTAAAATATAATGCCAAATGGGTTTTGGTTGCAATTTGGGTAGCTGTACATTACTACAGTAGCTAAAGACGTACTGTAACTGCACACACTGCAGCCAGATGAGATCTATTATTCATATTATACCTGATATTATGGGTGGGCAATATGGCAAAAATATCATATCACGATTTTTTTCAGGAAAATCACGATTCATCACAATTCTTTGTCATTCTGATTGTCTGAGCAGTACATCCAAACAAATTTCCCTATTTTAAAAACAAACCTTTATAAGTTAATAAAAAATAACAATATAAAAACAATTATCTAAAATAAAAAGAATGGCAGACATTTAGGCCAAACTTTGTCATTATTTTATCTTTGTTATTAAAAAATGAGAACAAGGTTACACATTACAAATACCCATAATATACAAATAAAACAAACAGTGCAGTAGCAATAACATTCAAGAAATTGAATGAACAAATATAAAAATAAACTATACACTTAACTGTATAAATTATACATTGATTCTTATTAAAGCAACTGTAAACTTAAATTTCTTCAGTCAAGAGCAGTGAGTGAGTATCTCTTTGTGCTTTGTTGTTTTAATGAATGTTTAAAAATGAAAATTCTGTCAATAATTACTCACTCTCATGTTGTCCCAAACCATTGCTGGTCCCCAGTGACTTTGATAGTATTTTTTAAAATCTACTATCAAAGTCAATGGGGACCAGCAACTGTTTGGTTACCCACAGTCTTCAAAATATCTTCTGTGTTCAACACAATAAACAAATTAATACACGTTTGGGACAAAATGAGAGTGAGTAAATAATTTTTGGGTAAACTATCCCTTTAATGACAAGCAGCAGCAAACTTTTAGGCTGCTGTCACTTTAAGACCTGCACGCATCTAATATACAGACACCCATTAGTTTTTCTCTCAACTGTTTACTTTCGCTTTAGATATAACCAAATGTGTTATATGTAAACTTTGTGTGTTTTTGACTGCATTAGCACAATCAGACACGAAAGATAACTTAGTCCAGTAGTCAGGCGCTGTTTGACAGGCTTTTTAGTGTGCGTGCTTCAGATGTACGAGTTCAGAAAAAGCACATGTCAGACCAGCACACAAATGAAATGTTTAACCAGCAAGGCTTTAAAGCACATGTAGACATTTTAAACATTCATGATCAAAAATCGTGATATCACACACCCCTAACCTCTTGTGATGGATGAGACCTCATAGGTCCATATGAGGTGAGCTATGAGACCGAGTAAAAGAGCTCTTCAGACAGAGCGCAGGGCACTTAAAAGACATTCCTCGGAGGTTTGTGTAAAGCCAGAGCATTGTGTGTGAGGCTGGAGGAATGCCACTCCATAGTCACTGCGGCAGTGCCTTGTGTTTCAGTAATCCTGCTTTATCTCCAAGCAGGTTACGTTCAACATGTTTGGTCAGAGTATCTCAAGCTTACTGTACCTGACCCTGGATTTTACTTCATAAGGTGTGGAGGAATTCCATCAAAACCAGCTAGCCACATAACACATGTGACCAGTCATGTGGCTAGCTTTTGGCTAACCAACAGCAGTGCATCTATTGTTTTGATTACAAAATAGGAGCTGCTTTATAAACTCTGACATAAAAAAAAAAAAACAGAAAAACTTGACTTTCTGAGTCATCTCTCCATCACAGTATCTGCAACAACAACAGCTTCAGATGGGCTTTGCTACTGCGTACTTTTTCAAATAAAAGAGCCAATCCTGTCAACATATAGTGAAAGGGAGGTGGTAGCACTTCTCACACAATGGTACTGAAGTATTTAGCCAGATTTTCATAGCACACATGCATGCCTTTGTGCCCAACAATAAAAGAACAATATCAAGTTTTCATTACTTTCAAAGTTGTTTAATCCCTCCTGCGAATAATTCATAAAAAACCCTCCAGATTATCCTCTGCTCCTGTATAATCTGATTATTGATCACAGCACAGATCAGTAATGGGATGAAAGCCAAATCTGATCTTTTCTCTGCAGAATCAGGGGTGTGGGATGAAAGGTCAGAGGTCAGATGTGTGGACGATCCCAGCCTGAATGTGATAAAGCCATCTTAATCAAACAGTGGAGATTATGGGCTGTGAATGAGGTTATGCAATCAATGAAGTATTATCCATGGGTTGTTAATGATGGCTCTGTTGGTTTGTGGATATTGATTGTGGTTAGGGACCTAGAAGAGGCCATATGTTTACCAGTTTCAGATTATATTTATATATTTCTTTCTTGCATCCCATTTTCCTGTTCCCATTGCTCTCACTCTCAATTTCATTGTTTCCCAATCTGCTCTTGTGTTTTTCTAAAAGATACAGAAGTATAAAAGGGATTTGATGCTATAAAGCCCTGTTTGCACAAAGCATATTTAGACTATTCTCATAGGTCTGCCGTAACAGAACCACTTTTTTTTTCCAATGCCTTAGCTGATTTTCAGGAAAAATACTTGGAAATCTGTCTGTTTAAATGGAAGATGGGATGGGATGTTTGGAAAAACCTGTTTTCAATTCTGTTTGATGCCGCTAGTGGCACAGAAATTACTTTTACATTTAAAAAGTTGCCATGAAACACATCATTTCTTATGTACTGTGACAATATCCGAGTTAAATTGACTGTTGAAAAATACATTTGTTGTTTATTGGATGGATGCATATCTGAATGTGACCTTGCAGTAAGGGGTGGAGTTTAACATGATTAAATAATTGGAGAATTCCAGCATACGTCACCAAAGAGAAGTCTGTTGTTTCACTGGAAGATCGAGTTATAAAATACTGTCCTCTCTTTGCTAGGGTTTGAGAGGGTGGTGGTTTTGTCTCATGAAACACATGTATTACATTATGCATGTGCTACTGTACCTTTGTAATTTTACTCCCAAAAATATTTATGTGCTGTATTGTTCTCTCTCTCAGGTGAATGAAAGCTCCTTCCTGCTCTGAAAGCCTCCTGCTGAAATGTGACAAAGTGCTTTACGACCTGGCTGTAAATACTTACCCTGCATGTCTATATGGGCAGTGTGTGTGGACACTGTTCTTCCATGTAAAGCTGCAGTGCACACACACACACACACACACACACACACTCAGCCCATCTATCTTTGCCTTTTACGCTCAGACTATTCGCAGCTGTAAATGTGTTCATTTTTAATCATGACTAAGGGATGAATTGCTACGTGCCTAGTTTGAGATTCCACTGCAGATCAGTATCTAATCTACATT
The DNA here is from genome assembly GCA_004124795.1 of Poropuntius huangchuchieni. Taxonomy (NCBI): domain Eukaryota; kingdom Metazoa; phylum Chordata; class Actinopteri; order Cypriniformes; family Cyprinidae; genus Poropuntius; species Poropuntius huangchuchieni. The sequence goes on along the minus strand of SCHK01379676.1, from coordinate 504 downwards.
ATTACTGTCTTTGCTAGTTTTCCCTCAACCGCCGGAACCAGTTCACTAAACTCTTTCTCTGTTCACTTGGGCCACCTATCTCGAATCAGCAGCTCAATCTGTCTAATTTGTTGTTTGTGCTGCATATTGGATATGCTCCAATCTTCTGATAAAGGATGTGGAAGTCCTTAATATGACGGACAATTGTCTGTATAAAAAACAGCTTCCTGTAGTTGACCTTTTTTATCTTAACTTCAGCAAATATACCCAAAAGAACAACTTTGATGAAGTTTATTCTCAGTTATCTGTTTAACAGAAGGGACTGAATTATATTTAGATCTGTATTTTGTGACACACTGATTGATTTTCAGGTGGATAAAATCTTAAAGGGATAGTTCACCCATAAAATAGTAATTCTTATGTCATTACAAATCTATATGACTTTCTTTCTTTTGTGGAACACAAAAGACCCTTTTTTGAGAAATGTTTCAACACTTTTAGTCAATTAATATTAAAGCTCTTTAC
>SCHK01379479.1:0-12529 GCA_004124795.1 Poropuntius huangchuchieni | reverse complement strand
CTATAAGGGTTATAGGGACTTTGGTTTTCCTGGCCTGGAAAAATCATAAGAACTAATAAAAAAAACTTGTGTAGTAGATAGGCTATACACTTTTCTAGCTATAAAGATTTCCTTCACTAAAAAAGCTCCTAATTTGTGAGAATCTTTTTTGTTTTGTTATTTTTTGAGTAACAAAGGAATGATTCGTTATTCATTAAAAACCTTCTATAAAACTGTATAAAGAGTGAGTGGGAAAAAAAAAAAGAGTGGGAACCCTATAAATGACCAAATATCCTAGCAGAGGTCTATGCATTTGATCTGAATCATCTGGAATATGTTCACAAATATGTTAAGACAAAAAGGGTTGTAATATTATATCTGAAATATTGCATTTATGCAGTTATTAAAAACTCAAATTGTGTTGTATTCGCAAATGAGCAGCTTTTATGTAAACCGCCTTTTAAAATTTGTAATTGTAATCATAGTTTCAGTCTGTTGCACAAGAGATTATTGCTTTTTGTTTATCATTTTGGGACTTTTCCAGCACTCATCAAGCTGCTCATATTACAAGACCTTGACATGTTTTCTCTGTGGCTAGGCCAGTCTTACAACTGTTACACAAACAACACTTGAATGACATGAAATATTGTCTCCTGGCACAAAATAGTCTGTTTATCTGTAAACATGGTTTCAAAGCACAAACTGTTTTTACAGCATGAACGTTTTCACATGTATGCACTTGGTGTGTTTTTCATTTTCATCCATTTATAATAAAGAACATTTCGTTTGTTCTTTCAATGGCGTAGTTTTTCCACCGTCAAAAAATGTCAGACCTTTCAGACTTTCAAAGTTTAAGCAGCTCCCACAAACCGAAAAAGGTGTGCCATAGTGCTATATAATTACCGAACCTTTTTTTTTTTTTTTTTTTTTTACAAATCATCGCGGCTTGTCAACAAGCAGTCCCTCCCTTGATCCTTAATTCAACCGGTCTGTAACAGAATCATCACTAATTAAGTGTAATGAAAAGTAAATATTCTTTAGAATGAGTAATATCTGACCCAACCCGAGAGAATCCTCTTTGAGGGAGTGGCTTGTTTGTGTGGTTCGTCCAGTTACTTTCGTTTTTGTTTTTTCGACGTCCGTTGGAGAGATGAAGCCACACAGCGACAACGGTAATATTTAGGCAAACGCCATGTCTTGCTTTCTATTAGTTGTAATTGTATATTTTAGTAATATTGTAATAGTTTAACTTAATGTGTTTTTTTATATATAATATCAGCTTTTCATACCATTTCCATAAAATGCGTAGTTGCACAGTCAAAGGTCATTTAGCCAGTCAGTCAAAGGTAATTTGATGTAGTTGTTTTAAAATCAGAATATGCATATTTTTTGACGCATGACATTAGTTAATTTATCGCTACGTTGTGGCGTAGTTTGTGCTTTTCGAATAGGCTATATATACCTGTGTGTGTGTGTATATATATCTTATTTTATCGGTGGTTACAGATGGTTGGTGTTGAACTATGCGCACGTCACTAAAGTTAAATAGACTAGTAAAGCTTTGGACACGTGTCGTTTAATCAAATGGCTTCATTTTGTTCGAATCATTCTTTTGAGACGAATCTTTCGAACGAATCGGTTGAACCTCTTCACAGTGTGAACGAATCGCTCGAGCTTGTTTTGAAACTGATCCTTTGAAAAGTTCCAAGAATCTTAATCATATTGTAAAGCACGATAGAAATTTGCGTGGGTACTATTCGCTCATGAACATAGTCCAAGTTATGTGATTACATCCCGTGGGAAGGTTAACAAAGTCACCGTCCTTGACGGGATTCCCCTTGAATTCTTTAGGAAGGCTTTGTTTCGCTTTTGAATTGTTAAATCAAAAGTCATAAATGCAAAAGTCATGAATTATGTTGTCTAAAATGCTAAATAAAGCCCAAGAATGTAAATCCACCCTAATATACAGCATGAAGTTTATGTATATTTTTTAATGCCCTATGTATTTCTTGAGGAAATCCAGGTACTTGCTATCCATCAAAGGCATAGTTTGGTTATGGTCATTTTGGTCATTATCTTTGTTTATGTGCCACATTTTTTTCTTTCTTTTTCATTTATTGTCACCAGGAGATAAGCCTGTCTGCAGGCAACACCACCAAAACCTCTGGTTCTCTAAATTAAGGACGTTGAAGGTATGTCTGGCCCTTGTAGTTGTCCTCCATTTGTTCACACCGGCTGTGAGAGAGAGAAAAAAATGTTGTGTGTGTGCTTTGTCCTTTTACAGGTGTAAATCCAAAGTGGCTCTTGATTTCTACAAGAATTTGATGAATGAGGCTACAGTGGATTTTTCTCAAGGACATGATAATGATCATTCAATAATTGCTCCAAAAAAAAAAAAGAAAAAAAAAGACAAATAGCTAATTTTTTCCTGCTTTTCCCTGACTAGACTATTAAGTAAACAAATAGATGATTACAATGCATAATATAATTCCACACTCCCATCTTTTAAAATGACCCAAGCTATAACCTGCAACATCTATACAGGATCATACAGTGAAATGGCGGATGGATTTTCTAACATGGTCAACATGGTGACTGCATCTCTTGAGAAAGAGGAGTCTAAGACCCTACTGTACCTTTGTACAGATTTGTTCAACAACATCTGTGTGGAAGATTTGAGAGGAGCTTTGTTGGCATTTGCCAAACAGGCACAAGCTCAAGCAGGTCAAGCTCAGGCTGGTGATGCCCTGCTGATGGAGCTCATGTTCCGAATGAAGCGCTTTGATATCCTAAAGAAAGTGTTTGGAACCAACAGACAACAGGTAGAAGGAATTCTGATGAAGGGAGCTGTCCTCTCAGATTACAGGTAATTTATGCTAATAGCATATCTCAGTGTCTAAGATATTTCCTTCTTGTATGAGGAAAAACAACCCATGTGGTGAAACTAATACTTACGGTAATGAAAGGCGTTATCTGGCATTTGTTTTTGGGGTTATTAGAGCACTCTCTTGTGAAAACCCCAACCAGAAATACCCGTGAATATTATTTTCGCCCACACAAGTTTGTGTATTTTGAATTGATCTCTCTCATACAGGGTTCTAATGGCAGATGTGAGTGAAAACCTGGAGAATGAGGATTTAAAATCTCTTATATTTCTCCTGAGCAGTACCCTCCCCAAAGAAAGACTGACTAGAGCTACTGTAAGACAGGAGACATTGCATGTTAAACCTTAAGGATATGTGTATCTGTTTTTGATGAGGTTTATATAATGTGCATCTTTATTTCATGTGTTTCATTTGATTTCTCATAGAGCTTTCTAGATGTGGTGGTGGAGTTGGAGAAGTTAAATGAAGTATCACGTGATAAGCTAGACCTGATTGAACACTGTTTGAGGAACATTAGGAGAATGGACCTTGTCAAAAAGATTCAGGCCTACAAGAATAGAGGTCAGTCGTTTCTGAGATCACTTTTCTTTTGGTTATTGCTTGTCAGTTAGCTTGTCAGTAGGGGAATTACACAGGGGATACAATTTACGCGAAGACTGGGTGCAGCCTTTGATTATGTACAATGCTTGATTTTACCTGCCAAAACAAACACGTCTTACTGTCACAAAGTTTGGCTGGCTGATGCTTTTGTTCATGGCATCATTTAAGAAGCTTGAATGGAAAATATATAAATCAAATAATTAATAATACGTAATTAAATCCAGAGAATTAATTTATTACCATTTCAGGTCAGAATGTACCATGTGCAGTTCCTAAAGCTCAGAAAACCTTTAAGGTAAAAAATGCATTTTAAGGAAATAAATTTCTGTATTGATGTAGTAGATACAGTATGTTGCATGATGGGTACATTTTTACTAATTATTGTAAAAATGTTTCTCTCTATTCCTTCATTTCAGCTCGCCCCTGTGCAACGTCAGCCTTCTGTTCAACAAGTGAAGCAAACACTATGCTTTTCTCAAGGTTAGTGTTTTTTGTTTGTGTGTGTGTATGTATATACATACAAACACTTTATATACTGTATATTTATATATTTGTCTACCTATGAATAACATAAGACTTGCACATGGTCTTTTTCTAGAGTTTCAAAATTTGAGGCTTTCAGTACCAGAAACAGGGACACAGCATCAACAGGCAAGAAATTAGCATCTTAATACAGTAAATAGAAATCATGGCAAAGTCTATCATCTTTCTGATGGTTATTTTATTTATGAGTAGGTTATAAGACGTTCCTCCCACTGTCTGTGTGTCTGCTAGGCTTTGATGGAGCAGTATGAAATGAATCCTGAGCAGAGGGGTCTGTGTGTGATTATTGACTGTGTTGGCTTTGATGGAGGTAAGTGTGTGTCATAATGTCTGAAAATGAAAGTGTGTGTTGTGAGTTAAATAACAAACATGGTCTGTTTTGACCTTGGTTTTTTGGGGGAAAATTTATTTGCAACCACAATGATGTCAACTTTTGAAAAACAAAAACACCCTTCATGATTACATTTTTAAAAACTCCCATTGCCCACCCCTGATTTTCTAAAGAAAGTCATAATTTTCATCATAGCATTTTTTTTTCTCTTTAATTACAAAGTTAGGATAAAGTATGGTTAATAGAGAACACAATTTGTAGCTCTTTAATGTGTTACAATAAAACATCTAAACATTGTGTCCTTTCAGAGATGATGAATCGGACATTTGAGTATCTGGGTTTCAAGGTTATTTTTCACTCTCTCTTGGGTCTAAAAGAAACCCAGAAGGTCTTGGAAGACCTGACCCGCAACAGGATCCTTCAGGGGGTCAATCGCTTTGTCTGCTGCATCATCAGCAGGGGAACGGACACTCATATGTTGGCTACGGACTCTAGCAGGCTTGGCATCAGGCTGGAGGATCTCAGGCAGCTTTTCAGCCCAACCCAGTGTCCCTCTTTATGTGATAAACCCAAACTCTTCTTCACCCAGATCTACAGGACCACAGAAGTCCCAAATACACCCTCAACGGATGATGAATACCTTGAGACAGATGCGCCAGCATGCCGCTGTTCTAGGAGGCTATGTGCGAATACAAGGACTATCCCAGTGTCGGCAGATGTCCTTTGGAGCGTGTGCAGAGCAGAGACAAAGCTGCTGGAAGGGTCTGACCACCAGTCGGTTTACCTGCGTGCTTTAAATTCTACCTTTATGATGGGATGTCAGAGGTATGGTCACTGTTTATGATAGAAAGTGCTTAATTTAAATTTGGTCAATGCAAATATTCTGAATCATGCAATTTTATGAGCAATACATTTTCTTGCAGTAGTATTTAAAAAAAAATGCTGAACTTTGACTTTACAACACTTTTTAAAGAGCTTATTTGTTAGCATTAGGCATCCAATGTTATTGTTTAACATTGTAGTTCACAGCACATTAACTAACGCTAAATGCATGTATATGCATAGCTGCATAGTTAAATTTCAACATATAAATGCTATAGATGTATTGTTCATTCTTAGTTCGTGTTAAAGGTGCTATATACAAATTTTGGCTTTTATTTGTTATTGCTTGTGACCTGATATTTAACGCATCAGCAGCTATAAAAACTGTATATGTTAAATTGTTTTCAGCTTTTGCAGTTCTCAGAAAATAAAAGTATTTTATGTATGTTTGTTTGTTTTTTTTATTTGCAGAAAGATGCTTTTATTGGACATCATGGCAGAGGTGAACGGACACGTGTTTAGTCACAATCAACAAAATCCTGAGAATGTGTACCACCTTGAACTCTCTCACACACTACGCAAGAATCTTTACTTGTAACACTTAATGTGTCCATCACAACACAAACTAATTTATTTTTTTGTTTCTGTCTCTCTTCCACACGCACCCAGTGCATGTTTTTTAGCAAGTAATTATTCTCCATAGTGGACGAATAAGCAAAGCATAGCTGAATACTGCCATAATATCTGTTAAAATATTGTGTTTTATGTATTTGTATATTATTATTATTATTTATATTTATTTGTGTATTTTCACCTCCTGTTGCAGCTAATACAATGTTCTCTATTGCCGTCACAGTGCTACTGCCTCGCTAATTAATTTAAGAATACCTTCAGTCATTAGTCCGGCTAAGTGAAGCATATTTGTATAGCGCTTTTTTAAAATACATATTGTCTCAGAGCAGCTTTACAAAAAAAACATGACTCAATCCTCCAAAGTTGCAAGACAAAGATGAATGTTGCAAGAAAGCAACTCTGTGAGTTGTTTTGGTAAAGAGCAGAATCTTTGGGAGGAACCAGACCCCATACTCCTTGTCATGACAATTCATTTACATGTGCTAAATATCTAGTTACATTATTCTGTATTAATCATGTGTACACTGAATACATTTTTTATATGCAAGATGTGAGATCTGAGTATCTTGTTCAGTAATCCACTTAAAATTTTCTTCTCCTCTATCTAAAACTATATACACATTGATAATAATGCATATACACATTATAACAAATATATCCTTATTGTCTGATAGTTTTGATGTTCTAGGTACTGTATCAGTAGGCTGGAGTTTTGTGACTAATGAGAGTGGTGGATTGTAGTGTGATAGACCATATAGGGGTTTACAAGTTGATGTGAAGTGATAATTAAATTTGGACTGATCTGGTCGTTTTTTTCGGTAGATATGTAGAATTATTAGTACATATGTAGAATTTGTAAATTGTTATATATATCAAACCAGAGATTTGTAGCACAACTGTAATGTCAAATTATTGAAGTATATCTAATTGTCATTTAAATAAATTATATTCACATAATTAATTTCTTCTACCTTCAGAGACTTAAATACTAACTGATGACTGGATGCTTTCAATTAGAATATTATGTCGAATCAACAGAATATGAAAACAGTGAACAGTATGAAAATATATCTAAAGTGAATTACATTTGGCAGCATGCGATGTGTAGAGAAAGTGAGTATTATTAATAAAAACGCTATTAATCTACTTTGCTCTTTCTTGTCTCTTTTTCCTTCAGTAATCTTTAAATTACTTGCTAAATGAGCCACTCTGTTTTAGCATAAAACAACCTGCAAAAAGAGTGAGTCAACGAATCTTTTGAATGAATAAATTGAAAAGATTTGAATTATTGGAGTGATAAAACTCTCCGTCACTAACAATTACAAATACCTGTGTGACATTAAAATGCTCCGCCATTGTAGAGTTGTCGCGAGCTGACTACATTTACCAAAAAAAATCAACAACAATAAAAAAAAAAACACATCCGGTGAAAAGGGCTGACCAATCTACGTTATTTCGGTAAGAGAACACAATCGTTCATGTTTATGACTGAAATGTGTGTAATTTTCTGACAAAAAGTACAACTGTCTATGTGCAAGTTTTATTTGGTTAGCAATTTAAATTTAATCGTGCTCACAGCATCTAACTAGGATAAGAAGAGGTGGGATGTCTTCTTTTCTTTTTGGCATAAATTTGCCGTTATACATTTTCCTCTCCACCAGAGGTCGGTAAAACAGTACATTTTAAGAAAGTGTTAGTGACTTGCAATACAGTATTTCATTTGTGGAAGACCAGGTTTTGAATTTTACTTTGTATACAATGTGTGACGATACAAGAAGTTACAACGAAACTACAAATATAGCGGAATGAGACTTTGTTCGACAGTAAGATCTGTTTTCTCTTCTTGCACAGCCCCATTTACCTTTCTGTAGAAATGAAACTTACAGTATGTCGGGCTTTACCGTTCTTTTTCCAGTTTGTAGAAGTGTAACTAAAATTTCAGTTTAAAAACCCTTGTGACGCAAAACTATTTAAAGAAAAGAATTCCAAAAAATATCTATTTTGCTGTATTTCATAAACAAAGCATTGCTGTATTCATATTTTATTGATTGTATTTTTGTATAATTGTATTTTTTGAAGTTTTGAGAGTGTGATTTTTTTCTGATCATGGCAAGGGCACAACAATTTGCTTTTAATACAAAAAAAAATGATTGGTGATCATTTAGAAAAAAATAGAAGAAAAAAATTAAAATCATTTAAAAGAAATTACAGGGAAAACACAATTCAGTTTATATAAAAATTCTGAATGCCTTGATTTTGATCATAAGGTCAATGAAGCATGGGAATTAAAAATACATTGTATTAAAAAAAGAAAAGAAAACATTGGTTAATAAAATTAGACAAGCTTATATTTCTTTCACAGTCTTTCATTTGTATCATATTAAACGCTCCATCTTCCCTCGATTAGGGTTAAGTTTTATTATCCAGAATTCCAGTTGATTATGAGAGCTAGAACCTGCAGTTTGTTTGGCCTACAGTGGGTTGCTTTGAATGATTTAAAAAAAAATGCTCGTGGCTACAATTTTAGGTGAACAATGGTCAGTGATATCAAAAAGAAAGCATGTAAAACCTAAAATCTTTACAGGTGAAACTGCTTCAAAATCTTGATGTGTGCTCCCCCTTACAAAACTGCGGCTTTTTAAGAAACTTTACTGGCTCAGCTGTCAGGTGATGAAAGTAATGTTGCTTCTGAAAACCTGAAATGAAACGGTAGATGTGAAAAAATGTCTGCTTTTGTAAATCTCTATATGATCAGTCTTCCTTCCTCTTCTGTGATTTTCTACAACAGCGTCTCCAGCAAAGTGCACAGCATTTAAATGTTGCTAGAGTTACAATCAGCACAATAAGAAGCAGGAAGCCAATCACATCTAGACTGTGGTATTGAAGCCAGTTCAAGTCATGAGCAGCAGGTCTCAGGTGGTCTGCCCCTTTGTGTCTCATAACAAACTCTGTCCAGTAAACTGCCAGATCCAGGGGCTTCATGGGACGGTCATTGTGTATGGCCGACAGCTTCTCCATTCTTTGCTTATAGCTGCAGAACACAGCAAAAGAAATGCACTGAGGTTATGAAAGAGAAAAACATATATATATAAATGAGAGAGACAGTGGGTAAAAAAATGTTAAAACTTTCACCTGCTGTCATTAATAACTGTGTTGAGAGCATCGACCAGTGTTTCTACAGTGATATCATGGATGCTGAGCACCACTCCCACCCCTCGAGTCGCCACGCGGTGCACGTTGTCACTCTGGTCACCAAAGAGGGGAAGCATTACCATGGGCACACCATGACAAATTCCCTCATAGATCCCATGCGTCCCACCATGAGTGATAAATGCTTTTGCTTTGGGGTGACCTTTAATAAATGACAAGAATTAAAGTCACATTGCTTTTTACAGGACTGGCACATACAGCAGATGATGATATCCCAGGGAAAAAAATGTGGGCTCCAAAAGTCTGACTGAGATTATCTGTAATTATTTGTTTAAACCTAGAAATGGTTTCAGTACTGAGAAACATAAAATGATTAAAAGAAAAATTAAAGTGTCTTTTTTTTTTTTTTTTTTAGGTATGGGCCTTTTTTTTTTTGCTTTGCTTTCATTCAGCTTTTTACTGTAAGAGCTGTGGAAATCATACAATTTGTTATGAGCAAAGAATATTAAATTTGCTGCAAAATGCAGTGGTGGCCTCAGACCTTTGCATGCCACTTTTTAAAGCTTTGATTTGTTCAGTAATAATGTTTTACATCCCCATTTATTGATCTTTGCAGGCAAAGGTGCCAAGCATCCACAAAAACCATGAGATATTATCCATCAAAAAAAGAATAATTTGAAACTTGGGAACCTCTCTGATTGGTGGATCTCACTTCGGGGTATATAAACAACTGCCTCTTACTACTAATGTCTGTGTTTAGGCAATTTCTATTATAAGTAGCTCTTATTTAAGCAATCGCATTAAGCTTTATATGACAGTATGTTTCCTAATCAGAAAAAAAATTGTGTGAACAATGGAACTCTGTGAGGATGGGCACCCGCTGTCAGAATCATAAATCAGCACCTATGCTTGAAGATATTTAAATAGAATTCTGCAAGATCTATAGATAATCTGACACCTTACAGCACCTTTTTCTTTTAAAATTTTCCAGTATTTATATAGCTGACCAGATTGCTCCTTGGTCAAGCATCTGTGCCAATACAACCACAGTTAATAAGATTAGCTAACATTCTGAGTGTGAATGGGCTCTGCTCTCCAGTCATTGCAATCATTCCTGACATGCCAGGCAAAATACCGACTTTACTTAGTTTGTTTAACAAAAGCTGCTTCTGTGTTCTTGGTTTAATGATCCATGTTGTAGCTGGAATTTGGAGTTGGCTGATCCTTAACTTGCTACCCAAGGGATAAGCCAAGTGAATCCCTGGATTTCACAATAATAAATTTACTCCCTCATGTAGGCTACTTCTGGTAAGACAAACAGAAATCATTATTTAGCCTAACAGAAGAGGTTGCTTAACTACAAATAAATCCTATCCTTTTCACAAGAAACCCTCAAAATAAATACATAAATAAAATAAAGCAGAAATATACATTATAAACTATATATTTATACAAAATATGTAATTAAATAAATTATTTGATTACATAGATCTTCAGTTAGGTTTTTGTGATTGACTCAAGCCATCCTAGGTGTATATGACTTTCTTCTTTCTGACGAATACTATCAGAGTTGTATTAAAAAATGTCCTGGCTTCTCCAAGCTTTATAATGGCAATAAATGGATGTTGAGTTTCAGTAGTCCAATATAAGTTCAATAAAGTGCATCCATCCATAATTAAAAAGGCCTTTATTCATTGGGTGAATGAAGGCCTCCTGAAGCAGAACAATGCGTTTTTGTAAGAAAAATATCCATATATATAAAACTTTAGTGATTGTAATCTCTAGCTTCCACTAACTGTTGTACGTGTGTTCACGAAAGAGTGGCGTCCAGCAGATGGCATAGGACGTCAGCACAGATTAAGCTCCAGTGAGAAGTAATAAACACAGAGGAAAGAGCAAAACAAAACACCAGTCACAAATTAGATGTACAAAACGAGGATTTGTAAAGACACATGTTGGAGGATTTCAATGTAAGCCAAGAGGAGAAAAGCTACTTGTTGCATAGCTGAAAAAAAAAAAAACCAACACCTGAGTGGGTGATACATGTTGTAATAACATGTAAAAACAGACCAGAGAAACTCACCAAGCAAGTCATTCTGTGGAAGCCACTTCATCAGTTTGACATTTTCTGGGACATTATCAGGCATCTCGCCTGTATACCGCCAGAGAACCTAGAAAAAGTGACAGTTCAGACAGTTTTTGTCAGTTTGTCAGTTCAGACAGTTCTTAGGAAGGCAAGTTATAAAATGGAACCAGTTTACCAGTTTAGACCATTACTTTAGTACCCTTTTTGTGGAATAATTTCAATTCACGTAGACACTCCTGTATGTGAAATCCTATATATTTTTTTGTTGAGGCTACATATTAGTAGAGGCTTATGGAATAATCATGCTCTTTTTAGAGTCACTACAACATTCATGGAAATGTAAGGAACTTTGAAAAGTGACCGTCAACTCTTGTTGACACAAGTCTCCGTCTCGGTCTAAAAGAAATACTATCCACTCTAGTAATGAGCATTCTGTGAAGTGCCAAACCCCCTTTTCAGCACACACAATAACTTTAATGAGAACAAGATGTTCCTGGACTTCCTCCCCAGCTATAGCTAAAGCTCTGTGTGCAGCCTCCACTTAGTTTTACACTTTAACGTGCTGAGAAAACAAGTGGGTAATGTGGACTCGTAAACCCTATAATCCTTGATTAAGAGACTGAACATCTGGGATGCTAAACAGAATGGTTTCAGGTCACGCACCACAATATTTGCACAGAAGATACAGCTCTAAGCCTTGGTTTAGTAAATGTGTGTAGTTCAAAGGATTATTTTACACCTTGTGTGACAACTTAAATTGCACCTGAATAACTTGATTTCCTGCCAGTATGTAGTTTCTAAAATGTATGGCATTCCAACTTAAATTCTTTCTTACCCTCTGTGGAATCATACTGAAAGCCTTGAAGAAGATGGCAGCTTTCTCTTTTGGCATGGAGGAGACCAGAGAACCCATACTGAACACCACAATACCATGCTCTCCAGAGCCCTTGACAAATTCCTCCACCTCCTGCAAAAGACAGACAACAAGCCAAAAATTGAGCCAAAATTAAATATTGACCTTGTGACATTATAACTCGCATACTCATGACCAGAAATGTTCAGTTTTGGTTCGGTACACACATTGTTTTAACCACTGCACAAATGGAACTTAATATATAACTTATATAGTTACATATTTTTGTCAAAACAACCCAATCGCTTGTTTTGTCCATACTTTACCCAGCGCTGGGTTGTATTTAACCCAGCATTTGTACACTATATACTACTTGTTATATTTTACTTTACATATGATATCTTAATTATTTAATGTATATTTAAATAAATCTTTTATGAAACAAGTTATGACAGCTGCTGTGTAAATGAATGCATTTCAATAACACATAGAAATTTTATCATTTAGAAGTTAATTTAAAAACTGCATTATGCATTATGTGCAATTTACATTTGCATACAATTTTTTTTTAAAGTCGAGTGTTTATTATTGTTTAAAAATAAATAGTAATTGAATTTAAGTTTGAGCTCTTGTTAATTGTATCCTAA
>SCHK01379458.1:0-10613 GCA_004124795.1 Poropuntius huangchuchieni | reverse complement strand
ATATTAACTTATACAAAAATGGCATTCTATGACCCCTTTAATAAATCACAATCTAATAGGTAGAAAAATGTATTTATTGTTGGTTTCTGGCCATAGCTGTATCCCTTCTAGCCACAACCGTGAATACATAATTACTGTATGGGTAGGATTAGAGTTATCGACAGAACACCGGATGGAGCTGTACAAACAGTCGTTTCAAAATTTGAGGGGAAAAAGTCGATGAAAACATGAGGTGTAGTAGCATTAGTAGTAGGCAATATATGAATGCGCAATGCTACAGCCATTAGGTCATGTGCTGCGTTCGTGAGACTAGGCCTATTTTTTTACACTTGGAATAGTTAATAACCCCGTGTCAATCTAAACCCTTGTAAAAGGAATCCAGGGTTATCTTACTTTACGTTTCACATTGCTCGGGGTTAACAATAATTCTGGGCCGCTTCACACTGTACATTCCTAAACCCCAGGTTAACCTTCTTATTTGCGTATTTGCAGGGTCGGTGTCATCAGTAGTAATCATGTAATCAGTAATTGATTAAATGTAATTTGGATTACGTAATCAAATTACAAAAATGTAGTACTTCAGTAGGCTACTTGTTTGGTTAAAAGCAGGGTTTAGAATGACAGTGTGAGTTCGGAAAGCCCCACTGACATGCAATATGCAAATAAAAATCTTAACCCAGGGTTTGGGAATGTACAATGTGTATCTTATCAATACCAAGGGTTAAATGTTAACCCAAGGTAAATTATGAGCAGTGTGGTATGTGAACAGATAACCCAGCATTCCCTTTGCCATGGTGTGACCCAGGAGCGTGAAAAGCCATAATATGTCCTTAACACGCTGAATAGTTCAAACATTGTGACAGAATTGACTCGTTATTGGTCAGTGGACATGGATAAGAGCTTTTGTCTTTGAACGCAACACTGCAGAACCCCAGCCGCCCACCAGACAGATGACCTTTGGGGGTAATTTGGAGTTATGGCCTTCATTACTGCTCAGTGGACACAGATACGAGCCCCTAAAGCACAGAGTCACCTTGGTAATAGATGTGTGTGTGTGTGTGTGTGTGTGTGTGTGTGTGTGAGCGTCTCTGCTGAGTCAACACCAATGATGCAGCTTTTTGTGTATGAAAAGGCAAAAACATAAAACAAATTTGCCAAAGGATTTACTAAACTGACCCACAAGTCATAGGAATTGGCATGTCAAAAATTCTACACTGGAAGAGGTGAGAAAAAGATGTGGTAATGGTATATCGTGCATCCTTAGATTAAAAGCACTTTTTGTAACAATATCTATACGGAATTACAGAAATACCTAATTAATTACATTATTGCATGTAAATGCATGCATTTTATTTTCATTTTACTGATGCTGAAGTTGAGGCTCAAATCTACAATGGTAAATTTCTTCTGAAGTTGTTTAGTACATATTTATTGCTTCCAGCCAAAGAAGTGATGTTAGCTGTTCAACCACACCACAGCACCAGTCATATCTGCTTTAATTTAATAATTGCAAAGGAAAATAGCATCCAGAATGTGACTGGAGCAGCAGCCACTGACAGAAGCACTTTAGAGATAAGTCTTATCAACATGACATCTGACATTAAAGCTGGAGCACTCAAGGAACACAAGAGCTGAATGGAACAGGGTGTTTCAGATTCACGGCCAGTAGGAGAAGAAAAAAGAGACTTTTTAAAAACTTAATAAACATACTCATATTTGCAAGTTTACAAGGTCACCAAACGGAAGTATATACAGTATGTATGTGTGTGTATCAAAGTCCAGATACATTTTTTGACTCTCTATCCTTAATTTATTATTTCTGTTTGTATTTGTGCAATATTTCTATTTTTAATTCTCCCAAAGAATTTTGGAGAAACACCTGAAACTAAGTTGATACACACATAAAATATGACATAAAATAAAGTTTAAAATCCAAAAATGAAAGTCAGTTTGGAATCCCTTATAGAATTTTTGAAGGAAGCTGATCCAAATCTATTCTTTGGGTAACTTGGCTTAACATGTATCACCTTAGGATATTAATGTACCTTTGTTTTGACATCTCTTATGTACATATATTTTTTTCCTTTTCTTTGATTTTTTAATTATTTTTCTCTTTTCATGTTGACGTTCTTAAAATCAATAAAGACAGTGTTGAAAAAAAAAAAAACGAATTAGATCTAATGGTAATGAAATAGCAACTATTTTTCTCTTGGATCTGAAAAACTCATATTTTGCTCCAGTTGCGTTCTGATTTATTTTGCTGCTGAAAAGGACCAGCATTTAAGGTATATGACATCACTGCGTTACTTGAGGAAAATCCATATGTGATTAAACCAAAAGCAACATTTTAATAAAAGAGCGGTCCATTTCTACTCACCCAAACTTCCAGAATAATAGACACTTCAGCATGAGAAACGGCCCTGCGATGGAGCTCTGTGAATGGAGGTTGCCATTAAGCAGACTTAGAAAGCAAGAAAATCCATTAGCATCACTTGGAGAAAAGGACTAATCGATACTAAGAGAGAGGGCGAACAATGCCAGATGCTTATTGTATGTTTTGAGGGTGCAAGTGCTCTTATTTAGGGAACTACATCTGTGTGTTCATGGAAGCTTTTAGTGTGTATACAGTAACAACATAATAATACTGTGCAGTATATAGTTATTTGTTGCATTATGCTGGATGCATTTGACAATAGGACTGCTATTGCACATTCATGATAAATGCATTTCTGACAAATATGAAAACTTTTTTTTTTTAATATGCAGAAAAATTTTCATCTGTATACTTATATTTGATGTATTCATAAATGGTTATTTTAAATACATTTTGTAATAAATGCAGCTTTGGTAAACAGATGCTGTGTCTGAATAATATAAATCCATCTTGATTGAAGTTTATTTTTATTTAATTTTTTGAAGCATAATCCTCATTTAATTTTAGTAGCTACATTTATGATTAAACTCTAATTAAGTCCGTGATCTGCAGTGTTTAATTGAGCAGAGATGCCACAGATTTCTGATTATATTTGACATTTTACACAAATATGTCAAAACTGTTTATTTCTCATTATCTTCAGACTGGTAACAACATCCCCTTTCGCCTCCAGCCATTCCTCTCACACACAAATGCACTAGATAAATCTAATATGCCTGCCACAGCAATATTGTCACTGTTGCTTCCTATTGGTCACCGGTTAATTCATTTGAAATTGCAATTGCTTAAAGCTTTCATTTACTGCATTCCTTTGTAAATTAGTTTTTGTGCGCTTGAATAAGCTGGTAAAATGGTCAAACGAACGCAGATGGGAAGCACTTGAGGCTTTAGGGATACTGGATTATTCTGTGTCACTATCAACTTGGAGTCTCACACCAGCAGTTCGATTACATATGCAACTATTCTTAATTATGCAGGACAAGGTTTATACTGTATTACTGTATATGAGCAAATGTCGTGTGTATATCATGAAGTCACTCCATTAAAAGCCTGAGTTCCAGGAATATTGCTCTGACAAAACATTTCTTTTCCAGCAGTTGCATCTGACAGTGTTTCAACAAAAGCATGCACCTCTTGCAAGTCATTTGCACGGATGACAGTTATGCAATAGCACAAAATGTATCATCTCTTGTTCCCATTTGCTTTAAATGGATTGCTTTTACTTTAAATGTCATTATGATGCATTTCTTTTGCAGCATCTGTCCTTGCTCTCAAACCCCATAAGAAGAGTCAAAGGTAGTGTAAGATGAAACAAAGTAAATGCTTCCTTTCCAAACTTTGTCACCATTACAGTGTACCAACATATACATGTAAACCTCGACTACATCAATCAGTCAATAAAGGACCAGGACATGTTGCCACACTAAATGGGGCAAGTTGTCACATAATTTATGATGCACTATGAACATGAACTCATAAAAGCATACAAATACAATATGTCCATCAAGTCATCATGGTAATATTTAACATTTTTTACTCTGTGAAGGTCTACTTCTCTTAATGCTTTGCCATTTTCCTCTTTCGTTTGTTTGATGTGTCATCTGCTGACTGAACATAAATGCAAATGTTTCATGCACAAGGGTGCACAAAAACAGACAGATCAAAGCGATCTTTATAATGAAAGGTTCCCATCAGCCACTTTTAACCTGCCATTTACACGTTATTTAAAACATCCCCATCCTTTCATATGCCTGATTCATTCTTTCTAGAAGCCTTCCCAACCATTAGCAATGACTGACAAGCTAAACACAAAGATTAAGAGGTTTTAGACTATAATATTGAAATTTTAGCATTGTGTGTTTTCAAGGTTTCCCTGCAGAGTTAAACTATTCTGTGCTTTGATTCTTCCCCCAAAATGATATTGCTTAAAAAGCATTTATTTGAGAAATTTACATGCAGTTTCTTACTAGCCATTTTCCAATGTATGTATATAAAAAAATGGCAATCATCTTTCAAAAGGCAGTGAGAGAAAAAACATCTCAATGCTTTTATTATTGCAGTTTTTGACACTCATTTCCGCTTTGACCCACATCCTCCAACGAAACCAAGAGATATTCTGGGGCAATAAATTGCAACGTGATGGGATTTTGAAGGAGGATGTTAATCAAAGTAAATATCAAGATTCTGTGCTCTGATAATGGTTTATAGCACTGTTCCATCATCTCTTCTAGCCTTCTGTTCACCTAGCAAACACTGACTTGGAGAGAAGCAGCAAGGCACTGAACTTTAATTAAATATCCAACCTTTAATCCTCATGGAGTTGAGATTCTATAAATAGCCTCGTTTCTAAACTGTGTACGTCTTTTGCCGTCTTGCTCTTTTCTGTTATGCGGAAATCAGCAACATGGCAGTGGAGTTCCCATTGCATTAAAAGCGGAAATCCCCATGGGCTTAAACACTTTTCCTGTGGCCCTCTAACATGCAAACGTCAGGATTTATAGAAGCTCAGATTTGTTATCTCTTCCGCTGTAATTACAGTTGCAATTTGCAAAGAGGACACGCGGTTTCTTTGGATAAGCAGAACGATCTACTCCCTGGTCGGGGTCAGGAAATTTCCCGCTTCCCTCAAATATGAAAACAATCAGCATGACCTGAACGTGAGCGTCACAGTGCTGCATGCGATCGTCAAAACACTTTCTGGCACAGAAACAAATCATCACTTAGCAAGCTGAGAGAAGACACAGATTTCAGAGAGAAAACAACAAATTAAACCACAAACCTCTGTGGGAAAGATGTCAGGGAACAGTGTTTTAACTGGCTCGTGAATTATCCCCAGAGTTTGTATCAAATCTCCTACAATCCATAGCGCAGACCAGTTGTTGGTCTGTCTGCATGAGGAAACAAAGTTCAATTATCTCTGCTAGAAGCATCCACTTTAATTTGTCCTTTTCTCTTTAAATTGCACACTTAAACACACTGAAAAACGAAATCCACTGCAGTCGATTGCAGATTACTGGTTAAAGGCCTGACAGAGAAGGACAACTAGTGTCCACATCAATGCACGATAGGCTATTGTTCAGCTGACAAAACATCTTCCCAGAAGAAAAAAAACTTTAAATAGACAAAAACTGCATTAAACAGTTCTGAAACTGTAAAGACTGTGAATCTATCCCTCACAGCCTCGTTTTTACCTTGTTTTCAATATGGCATCTAAACTGGCTAGGTTTGTGTTTTTATCATTCAGCTGAAAGCTGAAAAAAATCATTATAGTCGTGTATAGTTGCTCTATTCTTTTAAATTTAGAATGATTTTTAAAACTACATCTTTATCATTAGTTATG
This sequence comes from Poropuntius huangchuchieni, assembly GCA_004124795.1. Taxonomy (NCBI): domain Eukaryota; kingdom Metazoa; phylum Chordata; class Actinopteri; order Cypriniformes; family Cyprinidae; genus Poropuntius; species Poropuntius huangchuchieni. The sequence continues at coordinate 4,839 of SCHK01379458.1, read as the reverse complement.
GTAATTGGTGTGGCGCTCAGTCCTGAATCAGTTTTGGAGTCTGTTCATACACTCTTAAAAATTAAAGGAGCTTCACGATGCCATAGAAAAACATTTTTGTCTAAATGGTTCCATAAAGGACCTTTAACATCTAAAAAACCTTTTTGTTTCACCAAAGGTTCTTTGTGGCTAAAGAAGGTTCTTCAGATTATAAAAAGATGATGAAAGAGATGGTTCTTTAAAGAACCTTTGACTGAATGTACTGAATGACTGAAATAACCTTTATTTTTAAGAGTGTACGCACTCTGCTTAAAAAAAAGGATTGACAACAAAAGTATCAGAGTGACTCCCTTTAATTTTCAAGACTCACAGCTGAATTTTGAGAATGATTTTGGTTATGTGCTGTATGATCTGAACCCCAAATGGTAACAGGTTGTCAGTGTAATTGACGGGAATCATAGAAGCATGGTCTTTGCTGTCAATCACTGAAACTAGTGTCAATGTTGCTGTCAATCAGGGTTTTCAACCTCTCTTGCTTCATGTAAAAAGAAGAAGAGCGAGACCTCAAAAAGGTTTTAAAAACATAGACTGCAAAAATAAAATCGTTAAATCCATAAAGTGATGATTCACCTAAAAACTTTCATTTCTGAAAAATAAAATGCCTCATGTCAATTAAAACCTGTGTGATTTTCATTTTCCTCAGTCCACTTCTGTCTGATGCTTTATGTACCAAACAATTGAATAGTAAATGTGGTCAGCAATCCCAAACACTGATTGTGAGAACATAGATGCTCCTCAGGAACAAAGAAACTCCTATTAAGGCAAAAACTCAACACAAACCTTTATAACGAAAAATGAGGCAGTCATCTTTAGTCATGATTATTACTCACTCAGTCCTACCACAGCACGAGTGGAGTGTGTTTGTTATAATTACATGCAATGCACACTATTCCACAACCTCTGGTGACTATGTGTCTGTTTATTCTATGCTTGCCTCTCTTGTGGTGAGGTCAGTAAATGTCACCATATTTTATTCATGTGTTATGAGAATATGAACTGACAGTGTGTTCTCCTATTAGCTTAGATATTGTATTAATTAACTCAGACAGTTCGAGACTCATTCAAGTCTTCTAAGATGCGCGACTGGACGCTGTGACTTCTGCAAGCTCCCAAGGCGCCAATTACAGGGTCATTTCAAACATAATTAAGAATAAATGAGCGGTGATTACTATTCTGCACTGAAGTTAAATATCACTGCCTGTTTACTTCTGATATTCAAATCAAAGGTTGATCGATGTGAAAAATAAAACAGACTACTGCTTCATTTTAAAGAGGTCTAGCAAAAAGCTGGAAAGAAATTTTGATAACACTTTAGATTGAGGAAGACTCTTCACTAGGTAGCTGCTTATGAGCATGCATATTACTAGTATATGTGTAAATGTACATTACATTACATTTAATTACATCATAAGCAACTACCTAGTGAAGAGTCTTCCCTAATGTAAATGTAGTATATTAGCTGTTTATTAGTACTTATAAAGCACATACTAATGCTTTATTCTGCATGACCATATTCCACATCCCTACTTAATACCTAAACATAACTACTACAACAACTATCAATAAGCAGAAACTTTTAAAAAACTTTTAGTTAATAATCTGCTGTGTTACAGAAGTGTTTTAGTAAATTAAGTATATCAGCTTTCAGACTGACCACTGTAAAAGAATATGAACCAACAATCTCATGTACGTTTTGATTTACAGGCTTATAGAAATATAAAAAACAATAACATATCTAAAAATAAAAAAAATAAAAATCTAAATAACATAAAAATTAAAGATAATTAAAAAAAATTAAAAATTGAATGTATATTATTACATAAAAACAAATACATAAATAAATCTGAATGAATGAATAAATAAACATAAAATGTAAGTAAATAATAATAAAGAAACTTTTCAGTTCATATTAAAATTTTTGACTTTTAAATGGCAAACTTTGGTAAATCTGAGAACAGACATTACAAGTCTGAAGACGCCTGAGATTATAGACCTTATTATACTAATTTTTATTTAATGTAATCTCACAGAAACATCTCATTCTTACCTACAGATGCCTGTATCTCGTTGTGGAGTTCAGAACACAAATTCTGCCTTGGGAATGTCAGGTTTCTAAGTTGAAATAAGTAAAAATGCAAGGCCGCTCAACTGATCAAACAGCAGACCTGGGAGAAGCTTTCAGTGGACGTATAATGAGACCACAGGGATTTGCTTTGACTCATCAACATCTATCAAGTGTTTCACCAGTGAAGGATCAAGGTGTATCATGATACACAACGTTAGACGGCTCGCTTTTGATTTCCAGCTTTAGAAGAAAGCGAGGCACATCTTTATCATGGTCTGCATCTGCCTACTTGTTTTCTGGGTCCACGTGAAAGTTTATCCGGTGGGAATATTAATCCCGTGGGGTTGTTTAATGTAGTTACATTCAGCCATTTTGTGAAATTTAAATGGCTGTTTTTGAATCATGAAAGAAACATGTTTGAGTGACAGCTCTAAATTGCCCAGTGATTAGTGCTGCGCTGTACTGGCTTCCTCAGATGCCCCCATCTAACTTATAAAGCTGCTTGTAAAAGCTTTTGACATTCAAAGTCAAAGTGGTTAAATGAATTTTAAAGAAAAGTTATTAGTCAGTCCATTAGGAATGCTGCGATTGTTTAATTGCTTAAATGAAAGTGAATTGCTAGATTTAAAGCATCTCACATTAGTGCCTCACATTTTAGTGCACGCAGCCAGTAATGTGTTAGATTTGAATTGTACTCTACGCAAGTACATTTGGAAATGTGTCAGAATTAATAATGCTCCACTTTTTTAGTCTTGCCATACAGGGCACTAAATATAACCAGCATTAACACAGACTGTCTTCTTTTGCAGCCAGTTGACTACTGAGGTTTGTTACCACTCTAAAAACATACTTGAAGTATGTACAACAGGATGCTTTGCAATGCATCGGTAGTACTTGCTTGAAAGTACTTGCAAAGAGTTTCTGGCTTTACTCTGAAGTCTTGGCCTGACATTGCACACATGCTAGTAGACAGCTTGTGTAAATGTGCAGTGACTAAACTGGCTCTTTTTCCTCCTACTACTGAACAGTGCTGTGTTGTGTAACAGATTTTCTGCGAGAACACTGATCTAATTTTCACACAGTGCTGATACTGAGACAATAAACATGATGACTCTTAAAGAGCCTCTGGAATCAAGAGCAATTATGTTCATGAGGATATAATCATCGTATAATCATGCTGTTTTTTTTTTATTTACATGTTATAGAAATGAGTGAACATGAGCATATAAAAAGTAATATGGGGTAAAATAATTTAAATTGAATAATACATGAATAAAAACAGAATGCATATTTCATAAATCAACACAAAAATGTTTTCAGCCATTAATTCAAAAGACAGAATTATATATGCATGAAGCTACAATCTCATGCTGTATTTTAATTTACATGCTACAAAAATGACCAATTATGAACATATAAAAATGGGATTAAATAAAAAAGATATAATTTCCAAATCAATAGAGTGTTTTTACTAACTGACTAACTAAATAAATTTGCATTTATATTAAATAAAAAATAAAAAAAAACATTTCAAAAAAGAAAGAAAGAAAGAGAGTGAGTTAAAAATGTTTCCTACTTAGACTGGGGAAAAACTTGTCATTCCCAAAACAGAATTTACATTCCACAACAGGATACCGAGATCTTTATGAAAGAAAAATGGCAAAAAGAATACTTTAATGCTTCTCAGACAGCAATGAGGATAAATAGACACTTTTACAGTTTTAGTCTGATATTGTACCCAAGGTATTAGACAGGTTGTGTGTAAAATATGCAATGTCTAATTTTGTCCATCCTACAACATACTGACATCCTTCTAAATATCACAGCATAATTAATTGTGCTCAATTACATGATGGTGATATGAAGGTGAAACAACACACCTGTTAAGTCAGTCCAGCCAGGTGTTTGTATTAGCTGATGTAGGACTCTGTTTCCTGCTCAAAAGACCAGCATATGTTGTGTTTTTGGAGCTGGTCTTCTCAAACAGCAGGCTGACTAGCCTCACCAGCTGTTGCACAGCATGCCAGTGCTGATCCACCATCTAGACCAGCACTAACTGACAATGCAACTGTAAGCTGTTGATGTCAGCAGCGTTATTACGATGTAAGCTGTCTGGAGCTGATGAGCTTCAAGCTACTTTTTTTTTTTTTTTTTAAGTTAACAGTTTAACATTTCTTGGCATTCAATACTGCCATGGGCTGTATCTTTCAAACCTACTTTTAATTAAATCATGACTCACTAGCTGTCTTCCTTCAAGATGTGCCGTAGGAGGAATTCAGTACTAGAGCATGTGAAATTTTTATAAATACACACATACCACCTACTAAATAACAGTGTTGTATTGTGTAACAATTTTTCTGAGAACATTGTTAAATTGAGACTAAGTTTAAAAAAGGTGTGTGTATATATAGTAAATATAATTTTATTATATTCGCTTTTACATTTACTTAAATTTTTTTTAAGTAATTTTTAATTATAATATCAAATTAGCAACAAACATAAAAAAGTCAATATAAAAAAGTTAATATATAAACATAATTACTGAAATGTATATAGTATATTACAATATTTAATTATAACAAATTAGCATAAACATAATAAAGTATGCATATATTCATCTATTTGCATTATCTTTTTATTATTTACTTTTTATCGACATTGTATATACCTCTTGAAAATTATATATATATACAATGGTTTTGGATGATATCAGTATAAATCCTTATCATTTTTTG
>SCHK01379452.1:0-25264 GCA_004124795.1 Poropuntius huangchuchieni | reverse complement strand
TTAAGTTAAGTCAACTTTTCACTTTTTACAGTGTGGTTGTATTCAGCTCAGCTTACCACACTGGACCATATTTTTCATTCCGCAAAAATGTAATAAATTTCCCCCTGAAATTCTGAGCCAAAAAATCTGCACCTGGTTGTGGGTTACTAGTGTGTGGATGTGTGGGTGTGAGGTAACAATCAGAACAGGATAAAGGTATGTAGGCGGTGCACCGGTTTGAAAACATTGGTGGTGAATAAATTACTAAGCATTTGAAAAAAGCTTCTTTATGCTGAATGTGCTAGCTAGGTTAGTATGTCTGTGTTGATCCTTATGTTTAGTCACAGTCTAGTTACGTGGCCTTTAAAAATGTGAGGTGTGTCAAATCGGGCTGTTCTATCTGAGTAATCCAAAACATGGTTAAGCCCACTCATTTAAGTACAGGTGTGTGAGTCAGTGCGTCTGGTAAATGTGGATTGTGCTTGGCCATTGTATTCATTGGGAGAAGAGTGATCTGTGTGTTTGTTTTTTCAGCGGCATGTGTAAACCAACAGCCCGAGCTCTTCGGCTGTGGGGTAGCTGAGGTTGGAGTCATGGACATGCTCAAGTTCCACAAATTCACCATCGGTCATGCCTGGACCACTGACTATGGCTGTGCCGATGATCCTGAACAGTTTAAATGGCTCATCAAGTAGGGATTCCTGTTTTCTGAAAGCCCTAAACTACTGGTCAAAGTTTTGCTTGTTTGTTTTTAGAAGAAGTCTCTTATGCTCACCAAGGCTGCATTTATCTGATCAACTTTTCAGTAGAACTAATACTGTGAAATATTATTAAAATTTAAAAGCCATTACTCCAGTCTTCAAAGTCACATTATCCTTCAGAAATCATTCTAACATGCTGATTTGGTACTCAAGTATTATCATCAATGTTGAAAACAGTCACTTCCTTAGCACCAAATCAGCAAATATGATTTTTTAAGGATTATGTGACTTTGAAGACTTAAGTAATGGCTGGTGAAAAATCAGCTTTGCCTTAACAGGAATAAAATACATTTTAAAATGTATTAAAATAGACATATTTCTATATTTCTAAATTTCACATATTTCTGTTTTTAGTGTTCAAAAACATTTTTAAAAAATCTGAATTATTCCAAACTGTTGACCGCTCGTGTATAACTACATAACAAACAAGTTATTGTACATGTCATACTACAATACGTACAAAAAAAAATCAAAAACAAAATTTGACCTTTTCCTCCACAGGTACTCTCCTCTCCATAACCTTCCTCAGACCCTTCGAGATGGGACCCCTTACCCCGCGATGCTACTGTTGACGGCCGATCACGATGACCGCGTGGTTCCCCTGCACACTCTGAAGTACGTGGCCACTCTCCAGCATGGCGTGGGCCGCAGCCCCAGGCAAACCCAGCCACTGCTGGTCAGAGTGGACACACGCAGTGGTCATGGGGCCGGGAAACCCACTGCTAAAGCCATTCTGGAGGACACGCACATCTTCTCCTTTATAGCTCAGACGCTGAAACTCAGCTGGAGGGAATGAGAGAGAAAGAGAGAGATGCAGTAAACAGAATTAGCAATTTAAGGAAAAGAGCACAAATGATCTATTATGTTATTATTCTAAAGATATTTGGCTGTCTTTATGCAGGGACTGAGAGAGGAGAAGGGCATTTGAGGAGTAAGTGAATAAAACATGGAAGATACTGAACTGATTTTTTTGTAGCAACTTGATTTTTTTTCTTTTGTTTCAGCACAGCAATGATCATTGAAGTATGGCTTTTATAAAAATAAAGAAGTGATTTTGTGATCATCGATTCATTTTTGAATTACAGCTGATCAATGTTTTGCAATACCTCAAATATACACTGAGGGGCAGTAAAGGACTACAACATTGCACATATAGCAGGCCGGGGTGGACAACGGGGAACTGTCCCAGGATGGCCCTCCTTAAGACAGATAACCATTGTTTAAACATTTACTATAGTGAAACTGCTGTAATCACAACTGTAGTAACAGTTTGTGGCAGAAATTTTATAACCAGTTATGATCATGATTTTGCTTATATGTTTTACATTAATATGGTTGAAATGCTAAGACCATAAACTATACTTACTGTAGTTAAAACCTATGCTAAATTTGTAGTACACCATGGATTAATGTTGATAGGCTAATATCATTTGCTATATAGCTAAATATGTTTTGATATGCCACGGAAAACAACACAAGAACAACAATGACAACAACAACAACACAACAAGGTGTTACTATGGTGGTACTGGAAATATCAAATAGTATTTGGTCACTTTCTGGTTGTCAAACGTTAACCTTGTTAAACCTGTGTGAGCTTGATGGGAATTAACTTCATTTTGACTAAAAATGAACTTGAGACCGATCGATTAAAAGTAATTGCAGAAATAGCTCAGTAAAGTGAAGTTATCTCTGACCTCTGTAATTACTGCAGGAAATATCACAGACAGTTGAAGCTGTAGTCTGTCATTAGCAGAGCTGACCTGAGATCAGTTCAGATCTGCCCCTCTGGATAGTGGAAATGTAAAAAAAAAAAATACTGGAGAAAAAATACAGGGGAATGCAGAAAACACTTACCATAGCATTGTTCATGTTGCACATTAACATAATTACAATAGCGATAACTGTGTGTAATTATAGACCGTTCCATAACATAATTACATACTAAGTGCGTGCTATTCATTACTAGTGCGCAGTGCTTTTGTAACTACACTGGATACTTGGATACTGTAGTGTAAAGCCTGACCTAGTTGGAGAACCGAAATGAGGAGACATGAAAAGAAATCGAAAATCAAAAGCGGGCGCTACTTGTGTACTGTGGTCACAGAAAGTTTAATCTGGGCTTGGCCCAAACCTGAGAATTAATCAGATGAAGCGTGACAGGCTCTCAAAGGAGCGGAGAACTTGAACTGTGGACCCAGACAAACAAGAGTCTCGGCGAGCTAAAAGCTGAAGTGTCGAGATCCGTCTGAAGACTTTGAAGTTGAGTAAGCTGTTATTTTCTATACAAGTGCATAACAGCAACATTTCGAGTGTTATGCTGCTGTTATACAACAATTTAATAAACGAGAAATGTTCATGGCGAAAAACGTATATTTTAGAATACCAATATAGCCTAACTTTTATCTGCTTCCAAACGATGTCACAAGTAGGCTACCTTCCACGCGCCAAGCCAATCGATTCAATGATTCATACTCCCATTCATGAAGAAAGTGGCCAAATTCATTTTCATCAGTAATTCACCAGCAAAAAGTGTGTCAAAATTTCAATTTAGATGTTTACTTTAAATAATAATAATAATAATAATAATAATAAAAATAATTTTTTTTTTGATTAAGCTATCTTTAACTGCATTACGGAGTCGTTTACACGCAAAAGAGCTGATTCGTCGTTGATAAACTTTGAATTATAGAAGGCATTTGCAAGTTTTGTTTTCTACATTAGGCTATCTTGTAAGTTTTTATCCACTTCATTTAGAGCTCTTTTTGTTTTCTGTCTTATAAAATATCCCATATTTTGGTGTGAGAAACTGCAAACGATCCAGTGGGTAAGTGGACTGTAGCCTACTAATATTTCAGACCTTTTTGCAAACCCGTTTGACCGAGAAAGAGTGATTCATTCTCGAATCTGGCATCACCAGTTCTGATTCTAAACGGCTTTACAAAAACAAAAAACAAACAAGTCATTAAACCTAAGGATTTATCAAGAATATTTTACTGGGGATCATACACCAGTAAAAAGGGTCTAGCGACGCCCCAGAGGAGCATATTTGCTATTTTGTAATTGTAGGCTAGTATTCTATAGGCTAATTAAGAAATTTGTGTTTTGAAAAATTATGTTAATGATCAAATTGATTTGATTACTCACTCCTGAAAACAGTAACTTACACCTATATAACACCATGTAAAAAGCCACTTATATATACACTCACACATACGGTATATATAATTTGTATGTGCATAGACTATATAAATACACACAAAAACACGTCTGTTTACTTCAGTCAAGCACATCAATCAAAAATTAATGCATAATAATGATTGGTTTTTAGTGTTTTAGCCTCCTAGAGCATTTAATCACGGTTCACTTTAAAGCCACTAAAAGCCCAGCAGGAATTCCAGAACACACTGTTGATCTGCTCCTTTTATGTGGCCGTGCTCAGAACAGAACTCGCTGTTTGTCACTTAAATACACTCACACAGCTTTGACGTCTCTATCCTCAGTGAACAAACTGAACTCAGTTTATAGAGCGGTGTTTGGACCTCAAGAGGCGAAAAACTCCCGGAGAGAGGCTAGATCAAGCCCCACTCCACTTTGTTTGTTCACACTTGCTCCCGATCCGGATTAATTTCCCAAATCCGATTTGAGGCCTGGCACTCTTACTGCTTGGATCAAACTTTTGTATTTGGAAACTTTCCCCTTCACACCGACTTAGAGGTGGACCCTTCTTGCTTCTGAAGAGTCTTTTAATCTGAACACAAAAACATGTAAACACTCCCCTACACACACACACACACACACACACACACACACACACTTGTGCCTTGCTTTCTCACTGCTGGGAGTTGAAGTATTAGCTGGTGTATTTTCTTCTGCACAATGCATCTCTTCCTCTTCACACTTTCAGTTCTCCCCCATTATGATCTCCAAGGGATTTTTTAGTACTAAGATACATGAAAGGAGAGAAACCATTCAAATTATTACTGATATAAATGAGCACTTGGATCCACTAAAGCTCACAGACTAAATCTAAATCTCTTGGAATAAATGACAACTTAATAGCTAACAAAAGAATCAGGATCAGACACTGTACATAAAACAGTGGGAAAGACATAACAACATGAAATGTTAATAAATATTCTGGTGTAATTTCATCCTGTCACTCATATAAAAATTATCTAGCTGGAAAGAAAATCATTTATTAAAAATCAACCTTTAGATAAAAATACAGAACAAAGAACACCTTTTTGCTTCCCGCTGTTTTTCCGGGGGTTGAAAGCTGACGGGAAACGCTTGATTGCCATGCCTCGACATTGATTACACATGATTAAAATAGACTCCGTGTGTATGAATTCAGGCAGGTATGCTGGAAGCCAGGAGATCGCGAGCAAACACAATAAAGTCTAGGGTACCTGTATTGTATTTTTTTAATAACATGTTTCAATATTGCAACAGCCATCTGTTTTTCTAACAGGTAAAAATCATGAAAAATTCCAACCGAAAAGAGAAAAATAAAACAAAAAAGGACTTGATTTCAAACTTTTCTTCGCGACTCGCCTAATTCAAACAATAAGTCATTTCAACACAGTGAGAGGATCTCATTCAACACATTATTATTCAAACAAATTATAAAAATAGATTGCATTTTCAAATACATATTTACAGTATCAAACAGAGATCAGAATGATACACTGAATGCAAAGGGGGAAAAATTGAGTCTGTTTCGGTAAAGGGCTGTTAAACATTACAGTACAGCATGTCTTTGTCCTTTAGATTTTGAAGTGATTATTAATTCGGGTTATGCCACGTTCAGATATGATATGGCTGCAATAATGACAGATGTGCATCTCTGTATGTGTGTAATTGTAAAACACAGAGAGTGAAAATGAAGCTCTTATCATTCAATTCCAAAAAGCTTTAATTGTTTATATCCTAAAAATCAATAACAACCTAATATGAGGGGGAAAAAACAACAGTCATTTGTTTTGTACTATATATATTTTTGGAAAAATCCAGATCCAACCTGTTTTGTCTTTCTTAATGAGATTTGCACCAGCCTGTTTCTATGATCTAACTGTAAATTAAGATTTTACTCAATACTGCTTAAACACATCCAAGTCCAACCAAGTCTTGTTCACACGCTCACATCACACAGTAGTCTAAATTCAATAACACTAGAACATTCAGAACATTCTCGTTTAAGAACAACCACTTCCGTTGTTCGAAATGCCAACATCCAAGTACTAAACATGTCTGAGAGTACCAGACACCTGCCGTTGCGGCGTGTAATGAAATCTGTAAGTGTATGAATGTATATGTGTGTATACATCCCCATCCACTCACTCACTCGTTTTCAAAGTGCAGGAAAAAATTCAATTACACAAACAAAATCAAAAAGCATTTTGATGAAATGACAGCTGAACTTCCAGATTCAGTCCTATGTTTTCCATTTTCAAGCTATATTTCCGCATTCAAACTCCTGTAAGCATCTTTAAACGGATAAATAAATCATCCAATAAATATGGTACAAGTTTCTGTAAGTCATGGATGCTGCAGTGCAAACATTGTCCCTATAGTAGACAGAACAAGAAAAACATTACAAATACAGATGTCCGACAATACTAATTTAAACTCGGAAATTCAGAAATGAGTTTAAAGTGTGGAGGAAAGAAAGAAAAAAGCAAAAAGCAAAAAGCATACAGTAACCAAATCAAGAATACACACAGAGAAAGGGATTTACATATTATTTAAGATTCCTTACATCAGTACTTTCCTGAAGATACGGCGAGATGTTCTCCTCCTAGTCTGAGGAGCAAATGGATGACATGCTCTTGGTTTAGTCCACTTTATAAGAGGATCAGTGGCTACAAAGCATGAGTTCTTTTTCTTGGACAAAGAAAATGCATGTCGCCCTTTTGATTGCTCTGAGAGCGGTCAGAGTCAAACTTGCCCTTCTCCGGGACAGTGACGGAGGGCATCGACCACCTTAAAGTCCTACTAAAAGGGACAGAGCTCATGTCATTGATGAACAGCGGAAGAAAAGCAGGTCAAACTCAGCACGCAGGCTATTCTAGAGGAATCATCTTGCTTGTGATAATGTCCCCCTCAGAAAACAAGAACTTGTTTGTGGAAGAAAAGAACCAGTGTTCACCCAAAGAGAAGATAAAGGAATGAAAAAGGGAAGATTAGACTGCCATTTGCAGTGTCTTGGTTATCACCTCCTGACTGTTGAATGGCCTGCTGGGTAATTATGAGAACAGACATCCATATGTCTTTCCTCGGTAAGCCAGCGCACTGCTGTGGGTCTGTCAGACTTGCACTCCGCGGCCGTGCATCTGGATAACCTGCGCTCTGAGAGTCTGTATGGCAGACAGGATCTGTTTCTGGTGCTCCAGAGAGGTGATGCCGAGACTCAACACGTCCCTGCAAAAACAACGGAGCAAGTTACACACAAACCGAATAAGAGAAACACGTTATTTAGGACTTCATTTCAATGTCACTCACTGAACGGTCATGCGAGCCACTGACTCCAGGTAACAGTATCCAGCAGCAGTGAAGTTGTCTTTGTAGCGGCCCATGTCTACAGCTTCTAACCACTCTCCAACTGAACTAAATGAAGGGAAGGAGGGAAGCGTTCGTTCTGCTAGTGATACAGATGAGCCCAGGGTCCTAGACAAACACAGAAAGAGATTTTTGTCTTCAGAACGAAAAACAGGATGATTTGCAAGGAGATGGGAACCATGAGAAGCTTTTCAGTACCTGCGTCCCAGGGTGGAGGACCCGATGTTGTCCGGGCTCCTCATGGTCTTGCTGAGAGCGCTGTGGATCTGGGTGAAGGTGGGTCTCTCTGTCCTCTCTTTCTGCCAGCAATCCAGCATGAGCTGGTGCAGAGACGGTGGGCAGTTCACGGGAGCAGGTAACCGGAACCCATCCTCTATAGCTTTTATTACCTGTAATGTAAATGCACACAAAAACATAATTATTGAATATTAACTATGTGGAATAATGGATTATATTGATTTCTGACCCATAGAAAAACGCAGAATCTTACTTGGTAACATTTATTTATTTGGAAAATTTTCAAACCCTCAAGGTTTCTGTTTGAAAACAGATTTTTAGTGTGAACTCAGAATTTTGGACCTCATTGTATACACATCTCACTGATGCATTTTTCAATTAATTATCCCAGGAACCTTTCTGTGTACTCTCAAAGCAATCAACACTAATAATGACATTTCTGAGACAAATTAGCAATTGAATTATTTCATTTCCGTAGGCATTTCAAAATGTGTCCTTGACTGGCATTCCTCTATGATCTTCTCTTTTCAGTAGATAATACTTAATACCATTTAATTTAATAAAAGCACTACTTTAAAGTTATGACAACACAAACATTATTTAAACCAAATAAATACCATGAAATATTCATTAATGCCGTTCCCCAGCAATCATAAATTTAGCCATAAACATGGAAAAAGTTTAGCATTTCATTATTCGTGGTGAAAGAAGGCCTTGTTTGTTGAAAAGTTTTACACGATGAGGTACTTTAATTCATAATGAATTAATAGTGTGCTTTCTCTCATATACACAGAAGAAAAACAGATTTGGTCTTACAGTCATATCTTATCACATAACAACATTATCAAAATAAAATAAGTACTATGCCTGGACCAATACAAAATTTGTGTCAATACTAATATCCTTTTCATTCCAGTGTGTATTTTAAAATGCGTCTTTGACTGGATTTCCATTCTATCTCTAAAGTCTTGCTACAAAAGAAATTTAAAGCAAAAACAAAATGATGTGGTTTCTTTACATTTTTAGAGACTACGTTACTACTGGGGTCCAAAAAGCGTGATGTCCTTCAGCCGGGGTTTATTTCAGAGACTATGGGGATCTTTGCTGCAGGCGTGAAAAGGAGGCCACACGCCGCGTGACTTCTGAGTCTGATTGGTCACGGAGCTGAAGTGGACTTGAAGTCAAAGTGCACACACACACATATACACACTCTTTATCTGGGGTCTTTAAAGGCCCCTCGCTTGAGCTACTTTTAAATTTTTATACAAATGCATAACTCCTCACTTCACACAGGAAAATCCCATCCTACCAACAGAGAGAGAGGAAAAAGAGAGGGAGGGAGAAAAAGAATTTAAAATCACAAACAAACGTAAAAGGATTTTTAGGGAGATCTAAAGGAGGAGGAAAAGCAGCTGCCCAAAAAAGAGAGCAAGAGATACAGAAAGAAAGAAACACCAGAAGAAAAGCACTGCACAGGTAGTGATACATAAGAAGGGACAGACGTACGTCTTGGTTGCCCATGTCCCAATACGGTCTCTCCCCGAAGGACATGACTTCCCACATGACGATACCGAAGCTCCACACATCAGAAGCTGAGCTGTAACGATGGTACTGAATGGCTTCTGGGGCTGTCCACAACACCAAACTCTTCCCTCCGTGCTGAAAGAAAGACAGACACTGTTATGTCTAACAAACCGACGCAAATGCACTCAGTCTTTATAGTCACTACTACTAATTAGTAAGTGGTCATTGAGAAGAAGGTTTTATCTGATTTACAGTACACTAATTATAAAGACAATCTCCACTGAAGCAACCTGAGGTTAAGTGACTTGCTCAAGGCTTCATGAACTGCTCTTTGCAGAGTTTGAACCTACAACCTTTTAATTACCAGCCCAGAGAAACGAGCTACAACAGTGACCGTGATTTTGCTAATAGGACTTGTTCCTGGAATAAACTCTTTTTTTTTTTGTTGAAACAAACATACTAAAGGCGCACAAAAAAAGTGGTATCACAGTGTGAGTGTATTGTGTAGGTGAAAGACAGACGTATTGTGCCATACTGCATCCTGACTTCCGTGTTCATCTTATCATAACAGAAGCATAAAGCACTGAAGCTTTCTTAAAATACACCGCACATTCAGCTGAGCACTTGGAAGAAAAAAAAAAAAATTGCATAAAAGTTTGATAAACTAGATAAGAGCTGTGCTTTGACTTTTAGAGAAATGCTGACTACCATTGGCTCTTCGAACTCATTCAGAAGTGTTTGAGAGTGCTGTGTTGCATTATGGTAAAATACTCACTAGTGTGCTGTAGACCGCCTCTATCTTGTCGTCTTGAAGAGGTCTGAAGCCTGACACTTTGCAGACCAGGCTGCTGTTCACCAGGACTTTGTGAGCGGCCAGTCGGCGATGGATAAAACCCATCTCTGTCAGATACTTCATTCCAGACGCCACTCCGCTCAGCAAATCCGCCAGCTGAAGAACAGTCAACTGACCTTCGTGTTTCTGTGCAGAAAAAAGAAGGAGAAAAAGAGAAAAAGAAAGGAAGGAATGGCAAAAAAAAGAAAGGACATTGAAGTAGAAAGAATGGAAAAAAGGAAAGGAACATAATGGAAAATATAAACAAGAAAAAGAAGGTAGGAAAGAAAGGTAAGGAAAGAGTTATTGGAAGTGGAAAATAGAAAGGAATAAAGGGAAATAAAACAACAGTTTAGAACATAAACACTCAAATATTTATGAAAACTTGGAACAAATAACTATCATATAATTTCCTTTCAAGAATTTTACTTCATCTCACTCTGAGACGATAAAACGCCTCACTTGGCTTTTTCCTCTTATTTTCTCTTTTTATCAAAATAAATCACACCTGCAGGTTTTGTAATGCAACTTATATATTTCATATATACCATTTACTGTACTATCTCAGCATTTTGCATCTGATGACTCAGAATATTATAGTCAGCAGAATAAACAGACTCAAAAATACATTCTCTTACCCGCAGGAAAGAGTCCAGGGCTCCGTTGACCATGCTCTCCACCACGATCATCATAGTGTTGCCTGCAGCAAAAAAACACACATATAAAGAAAAAATTGTGTTTGTTTAATGCTTCAGCGGGGAAAGAAGACATGGTGGGGTTGTCCAAGGGGCACACAAAACACGTTTTCATAAAAGTGTGAGTGTTACGTAAGAGATTACATGCAGGCGGCAAGTCACTATAGATATAACAGTAGAGTGAGAGAAAATATGACAGATAGATAGATACAGTAGATAGATAGATAGTTTNGTCACTATAGATATAACAGTAGAGTGAGAGAAAATATGACATATAGATAGATACAGTAGATAGATAGATAGATAGGAAACTGCAACGGACCAATCAGAATAAAGTATTCAACAGCACTGTGTAATAATCTCGGTCGTGCCTGTATTTCCAGTGAGCATTAGACAGTGAGTGATAGAAAGCGGCCCAAAGAAAGACGAGGGAAGTACGCTCCATTAGTGAGGTGGGTAGCGGTAAATCCCAAGGTGTTAGAGCAAAAGAGAGAGCAAGGAAGAGAGGTGGAAAGAGAGAGAGAGACAGATCCCTCAATCACGTACACCGACACCAACAATCTGCAGAATTCAATGACCAGCCCAATGAACAGGAGGCTGCGCTATCAGTCTGGTCAATCTACCGTCCCCAGCTCAATCACACCTCCTGCGGGGAGGAGCGGACATGCCTGACCAACCCCAATCAGAGGACCTCCTACTGGGCTCTCAACTCTGGGTCCTTCCCACCTGAGGTGTGGAGGTCTGACAGGTGGGTGAAGAGGAGGGTGTGTAGCTTTCAGGAGGAAAACGGCAGGAAAAAAAACGGAGGTTTGCAGGTGGAGGAGGAGAAGTCAGAGAGAAAGATTAGAGTCATTAAGGGGGCTTGCTGTGATTTGGCCACCAATTATTCCAACGTGAACATCTGCTGTTGCGCTCACTGCACACACACTTAGACAGGCTAATTCAATCCCAAAATCCCAATTCATTCTTCTCTCCAAAATACCACTGAATAAATGGTCTCTTACTCTTCATTTAAAACAACAATTAAAACAAGAACCAATTACGCTTTGTTAACCAATCACAATATAAATTTAAATAGCTGAACATTTAAATGGATATTTTATCTTACTTTATTCAAATAAGAGAGTTTTATGTACTATATAGACATACACTACCTTTCACAGTACAAAGCTAATGAGTTGGATCATTTATGAACACCTAAGTGGCAAAAATGGGTGAATAACTATGCAGTACACTATCGTTCTNCAGTACAAAGCTAATGAGTTGGATCATTTATGAACACCTAATTTGGCAAAAATGGGTGAATAACTATGCAGTACACTATCGTTCCAAAGTTTGGGGGCAAAAGGTAACAGTAAAGACATTTATAAAAAAACTACAATATTTCTGATTTGCCACCACAGCAATGAATTACATTTTAAAATATATTCAAATAAAAAGCAGTTATTTTTGTTTAACGTTTAATTTTTGGGTCAGATAAAATGAGGAAAGTTGTCACTGAAAACTAAATTTCCACTTTAGTTTGGACTTTAGAAGTAGACTCAAGAGTTGCAAAATTACAGAATGTTGCAATAGTGATTTTTTTGTTGTTGTTTTTTTTTTTAGAAAATGCAATGACATTTATTGCAAAAGAATGAGGATTTAACAGAAATAGATTATTTGTCATTATGCACTCTAACAAAGACTGAGATTCAGACTTCTGCTGTTGTTTTTACAGTTATGTAGTTTGTTATAATACTAACGTTTCTATATTTGAGTTTAAAACCTCTTTGTTTATTATTTGCAACTATTTGGTATTGTATTGTGTTGGCACTTGAAATTCTGGGCCACTTCTCTAACATACACAATATCCAGCACACTTAATACGTCTCTTCATGCATGCATTTCTATCATTCTCTACATGTAGAATCAATGTTAAGACACAAACGTTAATAATTCCTTCAGCACTAATACACAAAGTCCCAGACTAATATCAGCCCTGCTAGTTCTTTAATTCAGCTTCCCCTCCGGTCTTCCCTGTCTCCAAAACACCTTCATCATCCCTCATCCCTTTCGGCAAGAACACGCTAGGCAAATCCATCTAGCTGTTTTATCTCCAGGAACATCACATCGATCAATCTAAAGATGGATCTGTTCTTCTATCTCCGTGCATCTCCACCCCGAGCCAAGTTTCCTTCCATCACGCTTGTTGACTGAGAGTTACCAGTTTCATTTAAGCTCGATTCTCCTCGTTCTGTCCTTCCTGGAGGTGATAACATCTACAGCTCCTCATTGTCTTTGATCTTTTACCTCTGATGATCATCAATCCTGCAAGTATCGACCTTTCCTTCCCTTTCAGTTCTTGGGCTTTTGAGGACCGGACCATTTATTCAGTGGTCCACTTCCCAATAAACCGTCTAATCAATGCCTTATCATTCTCTTTTCCATTACTGCAGTGGGACAGCTGGTTAATCCCTCCTTCTTTCTTTTTCAGTGCAGGGACATACCATCTATTCTGCCTCCTGAATCTCTTTCAGGTGAGGGCCATCAAATCCCTAATTCCTCTCGTTCTTTGTCTTTCCCTATCCTGCGAGGAATCGTCCCAATCACCCTGCAGCTTTCATTTTCTACAGAGGGACGTCCCATGCATCTCTCTTTTCTTCCTTGCCATCCATTCATTGTACAATCTCTTTGTCTGTACTGACCTCTGGTGATGACTCCCTCCAGACGCACAATGTTGGCATGATCGAACTGTCCCAGAATTCCTGCCTCGCTGAGGAACGAGCGTCTCTGTTTTTCCGAGCAGCCTGCACGAAGGGTCTTTATGGCCACAGGCAACTCACGTTTGCTGGGAAGCTTCAGGCAACCTCGACACACCTCCCCAAAGTCTCCTAAAGAAGGAAAGTGTTCACTTGATGTTGATTGTATCTCATAATATAGCATAAATGAGAACATTGCTCATCATTTAAAGGAACAGTTACCCAAAATAAAAAATCTGACACCATTTACTCGCCCTCGTGTCATGAATAACAGCTTAAATGACATATGAACCACGATACTTTTATGGTGCTTTTGCTTCCTGTTTGAAAGCTCCTGTCCTCATTCATTGCAATTTTTTGGACAGTACAAAGAAGAGAAATAGGAGTCAAATGGGTTTGGATACAACATGACAGTCAGTAAATGATGACAGAAACTTTATTTCTGAGATGAACATAATGCCTAGTTTACATAGATCTTGTCCTCATTCTTTGAAATTTTATGGAAAAAAATTAGTAGTAAATGTCATATGTGTTTGAACACAACACAAGAGTCCGTAAATGACGACAAAGCCTTCATTTCTGATATGAGCTAGTTTTTATAGATCTTAACACGCAGCACTGAAAAACTATAAAACTGTCACAAAAAGAAAATGAATCTGCAGGAATATTAATAGGTAAGTGGGAAAAAAGTAAGAAGGTTTTGATGTCTGGTACCTGTATGGACTATCCTCTCAATCTTGATGCTAGAGATGTCCAGCTCTTTGGCAAAGGCATGAACAGCCTGGAGCAAATCTTCACAGGTTTCTGGGTCAATGTAGGTTCTTCTGGTTGGGATTTTAACTGAAGAAATGAAAAAAAAAAATATATATATACATACATATATAATTAGTGGTGCTACACTCACTATTACCATTGTTGTTATTGATAAAATGGGCACAAAACTCTAAAAAGCCATATTTAGGTATCAGAATATCATATGCTTTATTCATGCATTTTGGCTTTCAAATCTTGACCATCTGCACTGTTATTTTTCAAGTGATCTGACTTTCTCATACGACATAAGAGAGAAGCTGTCAGTGTGGAAAGAAAGGATGGAAAACTAGAAATTTCGCCTCTGCTCATGTCCATCACAACATCTCAAAACATGCATGAGAGAACATAAACGACAAGAGGCATTTAAAGCATTCATGCATATACTGTGTCTCAATGCACCGGTGCATTAACTCTTCGCTATTCACTACATGATGAACATCACATAGTTTGCTATTTTAAGAAATGTGGGTATAGTCCGGCAAGTAAACACCTTTGCAACACATAGCAACTACCTGACAACCACCTAGAACTCCCTAACATCATGGCATTGAATTTTGCATGAGAAAATGTAACTGAACATGTACAGGTACTATCTAATACACTTAGTGCAGTATACTTACATATGATGCTATCGCAGATATATTAAAACAACTAATTTATTTAAAAAGAAAATTCACAAAAAGACGACCTTTATTATTATTTTTCTGCTGTATTCTTTTACTATATCCTTGCATTATGTCATGCTTCATCTACTCAAAGGCAGTGCGGCAGTCTGAATCTGAAATGTGCTTACAAGTCAACATCGACCCGAAGCAGACCAGCGTCTCAACTTCACAGTCTCATAACAGCTTATTGATCTGAAGCTCACATACATACACACATACTTAGGAATACAATTACAAAGCAAATTAAAGGTGCTCCATTCCATCATGAGAGCACGGCTCAGGATCGAAAGCCTCTTCAACAGGAATGAGGTTTTTCTATTCACATTTGAGGCTGTTATTACAGTGATTTAGGGGTCCAGTTCAGTTCACTTCCTATTAGTTTCTGTTTGGGTTTGTTTTTATCAAACTAACTGATTCAGAATATATCTTTTGACACTGTATTCTGCCAATTAAATCTGAAACTGATGGCACTAGCACAATAACAACAAAATACTGTGCATAGTGGTTACATCACAGATTGCGTTCCTAGCGAAATATTGTGAAAAGCAATGTGAAAGTTGATCCAAAAGGTCTTATTGAACTCATGAATATATTTCAAAGATTCAGTGTCATGAACTTTGCAAACTTTGGCAAACTAGTTGTTGTACGATAAGTGTCCTCAGAGAGCGAGTTCAGTCCATGCTGCTGAATCAAAAAATGCCCTGAAGACAACAGAGCGATGGAAGATAAATTACTGCAGAATTATTGCATTTACAGAGTAGAGGCTGTAATAATGTAGAAAAAAATGACACAGTTACAATACATCTAATTGTCCACCACAAGTACTGCAGTATGTTGAGTTGTTATAAATGTAAATGACGTTATTTATGCATGATGCAGTTTTTGAAATGTATGTCTCATTATAGGAAGATTTGTGTTGCTGTTTAAGACATAAAATATATTGAAAGCAAATATATTATTTATAAAAGCCAAAAAATTATGCAATTATAGTCATTTACACTATAATTAAGTCTATAATATTAAGTCTATAATAATTTGCATAACTGTTGTTTTTGAATAGAAATTCCCAGGCATACAAACAATCACCTGGTTATTTAAATGTGAAAAAACAACATATACATATATGAAAAAAACAACAACATATACATATGTATATATATTTGAACAACATCAAAAAAATACTGTGTGGGGAAAAATTAAATTACACGNACATATACATATGTATATATATTTGAACAACATCAAAAAAAATACTGTGTGGGGAAAAATTTAATTACACATGCACATTTTATTTATACACTTAAATGATCCTTTTTACCTTTGAAGACATTCCTCAAAGGAATGCCTTGTCAGATTTAGTTCTGCAGACTATTGTGTCCCAAACGTATATAGTAGCTTTGTAAATCCCCATACACTGACAACTACAAACCATTTATATGCATATAAGTTTGCATATCTAAAGCATTAAATCCACAGTCGCCGGTTCTACACACACACACACACACACACACACACACACACACACACACACAAAGTAGGCCTCAGTGATTTCATAATGACAGCTAAAGCACTGATCCCTACCATTGTTTCTAGGTCATCCAAAAATATGCATATAAAACAAACAGTACACGCATGCAGGGCGAAAAGAGGGTGCGCTCATAGGGATAGTTGTATAACAGATGGAAGAACAAATCTGTAAAACAAATGACGGTGGGAGACAGAGATCATGCACGATGGGTCACCAGAACTGAGCCCGGGGCCAAACGAGAGCGAGAGAATATCTGTGATGATGCTGATGGGATTTAATTTCTGAAATGTGAGAGAAATTCTTCTGTATAAGACTGTGTGACTGAGCATTGTGCTCATGCTAATTTTAAGGAGTTTTCCAGTGGGGAAAAAAAATCGGAATTTATACTCTTTGTCCTCTTCTCGTTTTCCATGAATGGTTCTTGTTTGAAATTTCAATCTGGAACGTGAAGGATTTGAGGGATTCCCTAAATTCTTCCTTGAACAGGGAACATCTGGCCTGGTTTCCAGGAAGCACAAGATTGTGTTATATAACCAAGATAAAACGTCTTTTTGTGAGTTTTCATTCATTTACACATTACATTTTTTTTTTAAATTATTATTATTTTTTATAATTATTGCATTGCATTTCATTTATTTTTATGCTGCTCTTTTAAGAAATATATGGAGCCAAAACCAGCAACTTAAAGCATGCCTGTCCTTAGAGGAGCAGTACATAAATTTATTACATAAAAACAAGTGTATAATATCACTAAAATGAATCGTTATTTTATCTGGGTTATAGGTCTATATACACATACACACACTATACACGCATTGTTTTTAATAATTTATTATTCATATACCGTTTAATCTACTCTATCCATAAGCAATCTATATATAATCTAGTCTATATGATGTTTTTATATATATTCTTACTAAATGCTTAATAAGCCTTGAATCATCACATTTTCTTCAGAAATCTGGCTTTGATAGAGTAAAGTTTTATTCAACAACAACAAAATGAATATTTACAGTATCATATGCAACGTGAAAGATATGTTATGGCAATCTTCCTCCTGTATGTGTGTCCATCCTAATTTGCATGTTAAATACTTTAGTTCAGGGTATAAGAGGTTAATGACGACATGCAAATCTAAGTTTCATATATTGTACGGATATGCTGTAAGACTTTGGCACAAACCAGCTCAAAAGTGTATGAAGCTCGCCAGTGTTCATTGTTTCAGCAGATTTAATGCCTCAGCTGCACGACTGCTCTGCACAGACGCTCATTACTCACCAAACTACTGCTGCTCTGACATGCTTACACACACACTCACACACATCACATGCATGCACGCACACACATGAATATTAATGTACGTGAAACAGAATGCTAACATCTGGCTAGAGTTTAGAAAGGTTTGAGGGAAAAAGGCAGAGAAAGAGATAACTGGGCCTCACCAGCACTGTACAGCTGTTTTTTTTTTAATGAATTAATTTGATTTTTTGGGCTTTTTCCCACTTTTTTTTTTTTTAAATAAAGACAGTAAAGAGGAGGCAAAAAATGCTCTAATATACACCTGCTTTCCCCACTTTCAAATGTAAAAAAAAAATGCTCATAATCTATCCATAGAGCTTCCATTCTGGAGATCAGAGAGTCTCAGTAAACTTAACATGTTATCTTACAAGTAACTTAACATGTTATCTATAAAAAAAGTAATGCAATGTTTTTGCATAGCAGTACTATGGCATCTTTCTTTGTTCAAAGACTGGTAATGCCCTTCCCCCTCTTATCATCACAGAGGGCGTCAGAAACATGCTAATGGACTGGAGCATTAGGCTGGCTGGTGTAAAGGCACGTACATGGACTTAGACGTTAATGCAGTGCCACTTTATATGTCCCTAATCTCTCTTTATCACTGATCACTCTATTTTCCACTCTGTTTTTTCCCTTTCTCTCCCACCTAAGCTCTCCGTCTGTGACAAGCTATATCCATTACCACCTTCAGAAACAAACCTGACAGTCCAATTGATTTGTGGAATGGATGCACATGTATGCGCCGAAACACAACGTGATACTCACACTGGAAGTAGAGTTCCTCATCTCCCTCCTGGCTGGCTTTACTGTAGCCACACTGTCTGTGAGGAAAAAACAAAAAACAAGGAGAAATGACAAGTCATTAAAAACAAAGCATAAAATAACCATAAAACAACTTGCGTTAAAGAAAATAAAACTTCAGCATGCAACCGCTACCGGCTGTAAGGAAATGACAAAACAGCACTTAAAATGACAACTTGTATTACAGCTATTCACAAACATGTCTGCACTGTCATCTAAACAAAAATGCAACTAAGCGAACTTGCTTAAGACGACAATTTTGTATTTACCTAGAGATCAAAATTGTTTGTTTAAAGAATTAGTTCACCCATTAATGAACATTCTGCCATTGTATATGACTTTCTTTACAAATGGAGAAATTTTAAACACTTTAAAGATAAACTTTAAAGGTCAATATAAAAACACCATAAAAGTGGTCTGTATACTTCATGAACTACATTTTTTTTGAAGTGTCATACTGTATAATAGGTTTGTCTGGTGAACAGTCTTGAGAACCAGATCAATCTGATTCAGAAAAATGAATCATTACGACAGGTTTTGTCTGATTCATGAATGAATCATTGCTACTTCTCTTATGAACTCTCATGATTGTACTACATTTTCAGTGAATAACAACTTTGATTTGTTCCTTATACAATCATATTGCATCAGAATACCAAACCATCATCATATGAATCACTTTTATGGTGCTTTTCTGAGTCATTCACATTCATTACACTAAAAAGAAAGGTTGTGATTATACAAAAGTCATAAAGTGCTAATTTTCAATTTGGGGTGAACTATCCCTTTAAGACTTAAAAAAAACCAAGTACATCATTTTTCAGTTCAAATCATTCATTTAAAAGTATGCCTGAGGTTTTATCTCAGGTTTGTAGTTCATGGTGAGTAAATGTAGAGATTTCCTGGTGAACCGCTGCTCTGACATAGTCATAGCGTGAGTGCGAGAAGAATCAGGCCGCCGCAGGATCTGATGGCATTTGGGCGATTTTACGTTGTGGATTAGTGCGACACGGAGACATTGGGGAAAGACATGCACCACGGGAGGGATTAGAGAATAGAGACACACACACACACGCACAGCAGGGGTGGAAAAGCACTCAAAAGGAGACACTGACAAGGTTTTGGAGACTTCATGTTATTTGCTAGAGCAGGTGCTGTTGTTTGAGTAGAAAGAGGGTGCACACTTTCAACTTTTATGAGTGTGTGCTGGCAGGCATCTGATTAGAGCATTCACAATCTACTCTAAAAAGGTGAGTAAGACGGACAGAGAAAGACACATGCAGGTAGGAGAGACTACACACAGACTCCTGGGATTTGACCTCTCCGACCATGTTTACACCTCACATCTTTTGGACGGTGATTAATAAAGGTGTAAACGGGGTCCAAAATGTTTTTGTGATCTCTCAGTTTGACTCTCAGGAAATGCATGAAGTGACGACAAAATATATACCTGTAATGCAAGCTGTTTTGGATAAAAAGCATCTGCCAAATGCATAAAAAGTAATTAAATAATGCATTATTTTTATTATTACATAATTGTTTATCACCTTTCCTAAGCTTT
This sequence comes from Poropuntius huangchuchieni, assembly GCA_004124795.1. Classification (NCBI taxonomy): domain Eukaryota; kingdom Metazoa; phylum Chordata; class Actinopteri; order Cypriniformes; family Cyprinidae; genus Poropuntius; species Poropuntius huangchuchieni. Next base: position 5,270 of record SCHK01379452.1, on the reverse strand, counting down.
TTGTTTTAAATGAAGTTAAAAAATTAGTAAATTAAATAAAAAATGCAATATAAATCACTTTGGATAAAAGCAAATGCATTTTTGGTGCTTTTTTGTGTGTGGTCATTTTCAGAGTTTTGACCAGTTCTCATTCATTTTTATTACACTGAATTAGCAGAAGCTAATATATTAACATAAAATAATATAAAACAACACAATAATAATAATAATAATAATAACAACATAATACTAATATAATAAAATATTTTTTATTAATAAACATATTGTGCATTTAAAATAATATTCAATTATGTGTCACATTCCTAAGATCAAGGCTGTAAACAGTAGTCCATCCCAATTTGACAGCAAAGACCATCCCCTAAGCTAGCAATCATCCCTTTGTTACAAAAACTTTTCCTGCGAGTGGCTTTAAATGAAAATGATCAGATTAAATGGAAAAGCCCCATACAAAGTCCTCAAAACATCTTTAATAAGATCAAGTTGCATTTGTTGACTTCCTCTCAAAATAACAAAATGGTCATGCAATCAGTCTCAGCTGACCACCTGTTAAGGATGTTAATAGCAGGTGTAAACACGGCCTCTGTTAGGAAATGGTGTTGGCGAGACAGACGGGACAAACGAAAGGAAGGAAGATGAAGAGAAAGGCAGCAGCAAGGGAGGAGGGGTAGTGGAGAAACGCAGGCATGCCTGTACCTGGGAGACAGCTGCGTGGAGGGAGGAAGAAGAGGAGGAGGAAGAGTAGAGAAGGAGGTAGAGAGCAGCACCACACGAGTAGGAGCTACATTGGAAGGTCTGGAGAAGCCACTAAAGGAAGAGAGGGAGGAAGGGCCTGAGAGTAGTCTTCTCACTATTGTCATGATAGGAAGTTACTCACTAAAGTGACGACATCACTTCCTATCACGCCACCTGACTTCTAACCTACTTACAAGGAATTATAGTAACACTTAAACATTAACATTCTAGTAGTATTATTTCACCCTCATCATTTCAAACTGATGTGAGGGCGAGTAAACGATGACAAAATGTCAATTTAATCCTTTTAAGATTATTCTCTGACAGAAATACTAGGACAAATAGCCCTCAAAACCAATGAGGTGTAACAAAAAGAGCATTTTCCCTTTCTTTTATAACTTTGTATGAGAGTTATTATGATGGTCTTCATCAAAAGACAAGCAGAGGAGAGGAGAGGAGAGGAGGGGTGGTGAAGAGAGGAGTGAAGGTGAAAGGAGTGATAGAAAGGAGCGACCGCAGAGAAGAACATGTTAGAGCTTTAAATGTGTGTGTGTGTGTGTGTGTGTGTGTGTGAAAACACTCTCAATGATTCTCAATGTAATCAGTGTTCTAAAGCGTTCTTTTGGCGTGATTTCCTTGTTGTAATTCTCTGATTGGAGGAGATATCTTTGCAGAATCATGGGTAATGTAGTTTTTACCATGAGTTCTGCTGTTAACCAAACTATTTTAAAAATAAGTTGAAATAACGTGGGCTGATGGCTTCAACAAAAGCATTTACGATCAATCAACAACCTCATAACTCACAGTAGGTTTTGTCTTTAATGGTTTAAGTTAGCGTTAACATCAATCCCCCTATAGAGAAAATGAATGGGATTTTTACTTCCAGAACCCAGCCGTTCTCAACTTTACATACTATTTTATTTCTTTTATAAAAAACAGTAGGCAGTATGCTAGTCTTTTATTTCAAACACAGTCACAGACACACAGCCCCACTGGCTTCAGAAGATACAAGTATATTAAATGTACATAAAGGGGCGGAAGAAAGGCTGTCCACAAATACCAATAATCCCCTGACCGTGTGTGTACGCATGTCAGTAAATGAGTATTATTAATAATAAAAGATGTTATTCCTGAAATAGAATGAGAAAAACAGGACCCAGGATTCAAGGCTTTTTGGGACAAAATGGATCTCCAAAAACAAACCCTGCACAAAAACAAATTGATTTGACAGAAACAGTGAGTCACAGAACCTGAGAGACCTGAAAGATGGTTTTAATATGCATGGATATTGAGGTGTAAAGATTTAGATGCTCAAAAATGTGTGTAAACTAGGACTACGAAACAATTCAATTACAAAAGATGCCAATTATTAACTGGATTAACCACTAACTTAGACATACACTGCAACATTATTGTGGCAAAGGGGCGAAGCATTTAATAGAAATGACAAAAAGTGTCTTTAGAAGTCATTGTGTTTTATTTCTATGCAGATTGACGTCTTTTCAGTGCTTATCGCTTTCTTTCAATGTACAGTTGCTGATAACATACTACTACGGGCAAGCACGGTTTGTGCCTAAATTCACTGAGCCGTCAGCCATTTCCTGTTTGTCCAATACAATTTCACACCTGATATATGCCAACATCTCTAATAAGCCTTTCTCGCATCATTCACCAATATAAACCACTTTATCAGAGACTAGTCCATAAATCTGCTCTTTTCAGTGTGTTAGACGACATGCAACTGGATTCTGTGTTGACGTCTGAGCTGATGATAAAGTTTGTGGGTGCATATGAAAGAGATTGTGTGTGTGTGTGATTGACAGAGGCTCAGTCAACACTCCGTTGTGTGTGGTTGAGAATGAATGGGAACCATTTCACACCGGCTCAATATAATCCATTCTCATCAGACTGATTAATGGAGAGCTATAGGAGCGTGTGCTTTCTGTCTGCCACTCCCTCCCCTGACACTGCAGCTGCACAGAGATCCATTAGAGTATGTCACACCTGTGTTCTTGTGTGCGCATGAAATACCCAGGCACATGGAATCTGTGGAAGCAAAACTCGACCCATAGATGTCCGCAGAATTGGAACAGCCATCATTCACCAACTGTTATGCATCCTACGTTCCTTTTGGTTTTGTTTGTGAAATGATTTTGCTTTCGGCTACCTATAAGATTGCATTACCCTTGGCTCAATTTAACACATTTTACCATGTTTAAATTTATTCGAAAATCAATGCAGAAAATGCAAAAAATGGCAGATTCTGTCTCATTGCTTTCTCAATGTTTACAATGTAAAAAAAAAAAAAGATAGACAAAGTCATGTTATGAGAATGATCTCATAATAAGGCCTTAAAAGTCAAAGATTAAAAAAATGAAGTAGTAAAATTACAAGATTGAAGTGGTAATAATTTGAACAGTCCAATAAGTCGCAATAAGTTATGAAAGTAGTTTAGATAATATTTTATAATATTGTATTATGAGTAGTATTTTGAGTAAATTATGACAAAATCATAATATTACAACATGAAGGTAGCAACATTTTGTCATGACGATAAAGTCATAATTACAAGATAATTGTAATATTACAAGATTAAAGTAGTAGTAATTTGAAAAAGTCTAAATTACAGTAAAGTCATGAAGTAAAAGTAGTAATTTTGTAAAATCAATTATAATAATAAAGCCGTAACATTACAAAATTAAACTAGTAATATTTTACAATTTTAAGAGAAAAAAGTCATAATATTATTATACATTACAAGTGGTAACATTAAGAAAAAAAAGGCAAAATTACAATAAAGTCATCATGAGATGAAAGTAGTACATATACATATATATATATATATATATATATATATATAAGAAAGTGTGACAATGAAATGAAAATGACAAAGTCGTAATATTAATAAAATACAAATTAAAAATTACTCACATATCAAGATTGAAGTCATTATTACGATAATCTTCTAAAATGATTAACATGGCCACATTTCCCTTTTTTAATGCCACTTAAATGTTGTAAAAGCATAACTGAATCAGGACATTTCACAAGTCTCAAACCTGCACCATCCGCATGAGCATTACAACATGTACTCTAACCACTACACCACAGAGACAACTATGCGGTTCTTTCATGCCCCACTGTGGAAGAACTTGATGACCTAGTGAAAACACACCACAAGTGGTGATTTTTCTCATGTATTGCATACATGCACTCCTGCGTCGAGGGAGCACTTCTGTGCATGTGGGAAGGTTTTGTTGTCTATGTGATCAGTGAGAAAGAAAGATCTGTCTGAATAACAATACAACAGCAGAAGGCATGTCTTTCTTCATATTTCTCCACCTTCACTCCCTGCTGGGAGAGGCAGCCTTTACAAACACACACGCGACATGTGTACACGTCTCGCAATCATGGTGAAATTGGATTGAGCGATTGCGCTGCCCGTCAAACAAGCTAACAACGGCACTGTGCCTCTCAAAGAGAGGAACGAGGCTTCACGCTCTCCTGTGGGATGACGGATGAGTTTGCGCATCTGTGTACGTGAGAGATGGACTCGACTAAAAATGTGTTTTGATTCATTCTAATGGATGATTTCGCAGACCATGGAAGTAGAAAAAGGCTTTCGCTGATGCAACTGTCAGGTCGCCGTTAGGGAGCAGAAACTGAATGTGCAACCATATCCTATTTCACTTAAAGGGATAGTTCATCCAAAAACAAAAGATCATGAGACAGCCATGAACCAATGATGTTTGACAGGCCAGATTGAGCATGCAAAGGATAATTTTCCTGACTGATAACCTTGCAAATTTGTTCTGTAGAGGTGATTGCAGAAAGCATTTGATGGGTAAAATGAATTGAAATAGCAGTTATACCTTCTCCAGATGAGCAATCCAACTCCAAGAGTCAGTAACATGATGAGAGCAGCCACCGAAACCACCACGATGATCACCACAGGACTCTGTTCACTAGAGGCCAGGGCCACTGCACAACAAACACAAAGACAAACAAAAGATTTGGTTAGTATTCACGATGGCACAAGCCATTATCAGTGCTCTAAAAGCAACGGAGCTTGACAAGAAGATTGATCTTTGAAGTCTTTCCTTATTTATTTTGATAGGATCCTAATGGGAATAAATTTTTGTGAGTTAAAAAGTTACGACTTTCCTCCAAACGGTCCCACTCCATCCATCTGGACACAGAGGAACTACTTTCAGTTATGCAAAAACACTTTAGCTCTCAAATGGAAAGATGATCCCTGGTAAAGCAGCTGTTTATTGGTAAATAACGGAGAAAAACCCTTTTACGAGTCATTTATTTAAAATTCAAACCCTGATGCGGTGTTTAAAGGGATAATTCTGTCATCATTTACTCACCCTCATGTTGTTCCAAACCTGTATGAATTTCTTTGTTCTGCCATACACAAAAGAAGATACTATGGAATCAATGGAAACACAAAAACAGCCATTGACTTCCATAGTAGGGAAAAAAATACTTTCATTTTGCCATTGACTTCCATAGTATTTTTTTTTCCTACTATG
>SCHK01379429.1:6673-19258 GCA_004124795.1 Poropuntius huangchuchieni | reverse complement strand
AAGGGGGTGAGCAAATACTTTTGGCAATATAGTGTATGTATTATTATAATTATTAAGTTTTCATTTGCCTTCATAAACCACATACATCATGTTTTTATTGTCTACTTAGAGTGTTTTTGTGACCGGAGGGGCACAGATGACACAAAGTGTCCAGATGGAATCCCGTGTTTCTGTGACCAGGAAACTGGCCAGTGCCCATGTCGCACAGGTGTCAAGGGAACCCTTTGTAATGAGTGTGAGGATGGATACTGGAACCTGGATGGGGAGTCTGGGTGCCAGCCATGTAAATGTGACCCAGAACATGCTCTCAACTACATCTGTGACAAGGTTAATATTTTCTGTTTATATAATAATTTACTTTACAATAAATTCACTTTAGAAGAAGTGTCTCATCACATGGATGGCTATAACAGATTTTTGGGCTTCACAACTTTACTTTATGTCCTTCTAGATCACAGGCCAGTGTTTCTGCCAGCCAGAGTATGGAGGGAGAAAATGTGATGAGTGTGGGCCAAATCACTTTGGAAACCCAGATATACAGTGCATGTGTAAGCTAATATACACAGAGTTTTGTTCTCTTCCAAGTCATTGTCTGCTGACTAAAACTAAATTATATCATCTTTCATTCAGCTTGTGACTGTAACATGGAGGGGACCATTTATCCAGCTTGTGACTCTTACACGGGTGAATGTTTGTGTAAGCCGGGGGTGACAGGCCTTTTCTGTGACGACTGCGCCCCAGGTCATGACACAAACTTTCCTGCCTGTGAACCCTGCCATGCCTGCTACCACCTCTGGGAGAAAATGGTTTCAGATGTTAGACTAGATATTGAGAGGATAGAAACTATAAAGCCGTGTCCTGAAGGCGATCGGCCTATATCTGAACTACAAAACTTGAGCAATTTGTTGGAGAAGCTGCAGAGTCTAGCTAACACGACTGCCAAGCATGAACTTGAAAAACTACAGGAGCTCTTGGCACGCATTAGGTAATATAATTTTACACAATTTAATTGACATACTACAATATTTCTGGGTCAAGACACAATGCTTATTGTTATTCCAAATCCATTCATTTTTTAAAATATATACTTAAAATGACTATTAAATACATATCTTCTACGATGAACATGTTTTTTTTTTTTAAATGATGCAACTGGGAATGATTACAGTAGTCTTGTACGATGACCACTTTTATCTTACATGTCTTCGTATTCACTTCTCAGGAACGAAATGGAGACCATTGACCCAAACATAATCATTATTGATCCAACCGTACTGCTCAATACCGACATTGACAATATCCGACTTGAGTTCAACAGACTCTTGAGGAATCTCAAGGAGAAGACAAAAGAAATTCCAGCGACAGATGTAAAGGCTATTAATGGTTTGTAAATGAAAAGAGTCAAATCTCAGTGATTTTCAACATGAAAAGTTGGTTTGGAAAATAAGAGTGCCATTTGTGAATATTATAACACTTAAATTTGGCTTTTAAAGGCATTATGAGCTACTATGCAGCTACTGTTTGTGTCATTTTTTCAGATATTTTAAATAAGATCAAAAAGCTCTACGAAGAATTCACTGACAGTGAGAAGAAAGTGGAAGCAGCTAAAAAGGCCCAAGAAGCCTCTAGAAAGACAAGAGAAAATGTTACATTGGAACTTGCAAAGTGTCGCAGAGGAGAAATGGTTAAGCTGGAGAAGAAAGTGAAAGATCTGAGTGTTGCCAATCTCAACGAGGAGGTGAATGAAGAGTAAAACTTAATTCTGAACTATATTTGAACTATATTTGTATTGCAGTGATAAATTTTCTGCTGTAGGTCTGTGGGGCTCCAGGCAATGCAGAATGTGAGAAGGCAAAATGTGGTGGAGCTTTATGTGGGATATGTGGGGGTCCGGCCTGTACAGGGAGTTTACCCATCAGCCTCAATGCCTCCAAACTGGCAGAGATGACCGAGAAGAACATTACTGATCTACGTCGTAAACTCAAAGAAGCTGATGCTAAGGCACGTCAAAAACATACCACTACCTTACTACTTTATAATTTTAATGCATATACTTTATGGTGGATATTGCCTTGTGGTTCAAACTGTCTATATTAGGGTCTTTTGAAAAAGAAGTCACAAAATCTTTTGAATCATTTTATATTTTACATGTAATGTTAAAAGCCTCATTCTGTTATTTTTTCTTTACAGCTCATGGGCACCTCAAAAATGACTAATTACATCAAAGATCAAGCTGAGGACCTGATGAATAAAATGAATCAGACTAAGAACAAATATGAGAAGGAAAAGATTGACACCAAGAACCTCATTGAGAAGCTCAAGAACTACTTGAGAGGTACTGCATGCATTGAATCTGTTGCTAGCTTCTGGTAAAGCTTGCCTGGTCTTTGATCATATCCAGGCAGGAAAAGAAACTGGATAGTTATTTCGTCTATTCACCTTAGGCCACTCTCAGGCACATCAGTAGTAGTGTTTTCATTTTGGGAAGCACAAAATCAAAGGTCCAAGCTTCTCTTTTTCATACAACAGAATTACACAGTGACTAGTGTCAATGACAAATGTACCATAAAAGTAGATCTTGAGCATTTGAATTGAGGAACGGATTGAATTTTAAGTTGTTATTTGCTATAATGCTGCCGTCAGCTATAGCTCTCAAATCTTATTCACACTTGTGCTAACGTGTTTCACAAAACATCTTTTCCTGTGAAACACATCACACGGTGAAAAAACCTGGCCAACTGATAAGATTTGCAGTTTTGGTCACATGCCCAAAGCCCCTGCTGTTACATACATCTACAGCTTGGTGGTGCTCACAAACAGACTCTTTTGCTAAGAAACAGAAAATAACAGAGGAAAAATCCAGAACCTTATTTTCTGTTGTATTTGGTGTTGTTTGATGAAAACCTTGAAAAAATATGAACGGCTGTTTGAAAACTTCCTTTCCTCTCCATGAAAAGTGGGTGTCAGAAACAGAATGTTGTGCACAGCTGCCCTTGTGCACATCTTGTTGTATTTCTGCTTTTCCATAGGCAAGTTGTAGAACCTACTGTCAAACAGTTTGCCATTTTTCAGCCTGTCTTCATTTTGCTAAATGTCTCCTATTGTGTTGAAGAGAAAATCATATAGACTTAATGTGATGTGAGGGATGAATATGAAGAGTACTTTTTTTTTTTCAGGACAAAACTACCACTTACATTTACATTTAGAGTAAAATAAAATGCACATGGTAAAATGTAAATTTAGTATAGTATTGTACCTTAACAGATGAGCTGGTGAAGCCAGAGGACATTGAGAAACTGGCCAATGCTGTGTTGTCCATTCAGTTGCCCAAATCCCCTGATGAGATCAAGGACATGATAGAGGACATCAAGAGGAACCTGGCAAATGCCACAGACTTCAACGATGATCTAGAGCACTTGAAAAAACAAGCCAGAATTGCTGAAGACATGAAGGAGAGGGCCCAAGAAATCTTGTGAGACTGCAGTAATGAAGTCAATGTGTCAAAGCTATAGTTTTTACCATTTCTTTGTGCTTTATGAAGCTAAACCCGTGGACACCAGTGTCACTAATCCTGTTTGGTTGTTGCATAACCAGGAACAGAACCAAGGCTATCAATGTGAGGGAGATAGAGAAAGCACTCAATGATACAGCAAACCTCAATGACAAGATACTCAATGATCTGAATGAGGCTGAAGAAAACAATGACATTATCAGGGGGAAAGTTAATGAGGTAACGGTTTATTTTGCTAAACAATACATGCACATTTAAAGGAATTTTTCAGTTAGTAATTATATCATGTTTTACTCACCTTCATGTTGTTCCAGACGTGTATGGTGCAACTTTCTTTACTTTTTGATTTGTTGTTTTGCTCTCAATGCATTATCACTTATTTTGAGAGATAATTTCTACTTTTTTGCCGTAATAAACTGCTTTATAACAATATTTTCTCATCACAACAGACTGAACCTAAACTAAAAAATATTGAGGATAATTTGAATTCGACTCGTGCCAAAAAGTTACTGGATGAAATCAAGGCCTTGAAGAATAAGACAAAGATGAACAGAGCTCAGGGGAAGGAGGCCAAAGATGCTGCCAATGCAGCGCTTGACAGTGCCAAAGACGTCGAAAAGGTAAGTCTCACAAGCACAACTACATATATTTATTTAAAGAAGAAGTATGTTGGATGTACAAACATGGTTACTGTTTAAAAATGTACAAAGAGTAACCTAAAAGATGGTGCAGCTGCCTTTAGATAGCATATTTAACCTGTTCTAAGTGGATTTCTTTTCTGCATTGATAGGATCTTGAGGAATTGAAAGAGCAGTTTGAAAAGTTAAAACTGAATAGCACAAACCAGAATGTTAATGAAGAGGCTAATGAACGTCTGAAGAACATCACGATAGAGGCAGAAACACTGGCTAAAAATGTGGAAGATAAAATGAAGGAAATTGAAGGTACAGTATCATAAGAAGCAGTATGCATCTGGATTTAACGGGATAACAGATTTCTATAGGTGTTAATTTCTTGTTAGCAATAGTTTTTTTTCCCTTTATCATTGTCGTTTCAGAATTGGAGAAAAGGATTCTGGCTGCAGCTGAAAGAAAAGAGGAAAAGATAAAAGATTTGGAGGCACTCCAGAAGGAGGCAGATGACTTGAGGAACTTTATTGTTGACAAAGCGGAAAAATACAATCTGTGCTCCACTTAAGCCTGCAAGGGCTTCCCTTCCTCAAAATTAGAGGAAGCACTTTCAGTGTTTGCCATGGGAAAATGCCAAAGGCAATGCAGGGCAAAACTGCCTCGGACTAGGATTACAGGATAAGTGCAGTGCTATTATCCTGGTCCTTCATAGTCTTGCCGACTTTGTTTTATAATCAAGAGCTACGAACTGGATCCCATCAAGCCTCAGAAATACTTAATGACCGTATTCTGGGGTTCTGTTTAGTTTTTTTTATTTGTTTTTTCATAAGTATTTTATTTATATTATATTTTAGCAAATGATGGGCAAATCTTACGTCTGAGAATCTCATATAGGTAATTTATAACCCTGACTGTCCACAAGAGGTCGCAAGAGTAAAATGTAAAATGTCACCTATCACACAAACCATGCAGCATTGTTTCCTGCACCGCTTGAATTTAGAGTGCACAGCAAAACCAATCATATTTTACTCGAGTCATTTGTTTGATGAATTGAATAAGACGAGATAAAAAGAATGTGTGCTGCAAAACAATGACAACAAAACATCATTTTTTTTTTTTTTGAGTTGTTCTCATTGATTCACAATGATTCTCATGAGCCAGGTTTTCAAATGAATCATTCAAAAAAAAAAAAAAACTAGTTTAGTTTGAATCAAACTGATGAAAATCAGAGATGCAACTTCAATTAGGCTACTGTTTAATTATTTTCTGTTAAGGTCATTCCAAAGTCGCTTACTGTATGTCTCAGCTATTTAGGCAGTTTCCTCCAAAAGTATTTTCATTCATGGATAAGTAATTAAAACCTCTTGATTAAAAGCCTATTTCATCATTACATCTAGAATTGAGCTCAACAGCTGCTCTGTGTGCATTAAGATAAGACAGTCAAGTTTAGACGCCTGCTGTTTGAGGAATGTGTTCGCTTGTCTCTCGCAGGAGGTGGAGGGTCTGTGCTTTTGTCCTGCGGTGTTAACAGCCTCTCCGTTTACTATTCAATTGCAAAACCAAAGGTAAAGCCCCACTGATGTTATTTCACTGGTCTGAGTGGATGCCCCCCCCCCCCCTTTTTAACTACTTTATTGTTGTTCAGACACATTTTGTTTTGTCAGAGTTAATTTCATCTTCATTGGGTGAAGATAAAGAGAAAAAGTCATGAAACAGATGGTGTTTAAATATGTTTTCAAACAATTCTACCTGATTATTAAAAATGGCTTTTTGTAGTTGATTGATTCAGCCATATTAAGTAGTATTTTTGACTTTAATAAAAAGGTTATTTAGGTGTTACAACTTAAAGTTACTTGACTGAACTTTTTTTTTGGTCAAACTGACTGCTAAATGGTTAAACTGTGTCTTTCAGATTTCAGAAGGATCTGCAGATACTAGTTGTGTCACCTCACCTAATCTCTTCCTAAAATTTACAAGGAGAAAACTAAGAAAAACACTACACAAGCTGGTTAAAGGTGACAGGATGTAAGATGGAATCAAGTTAGGTTTCACTTTTTACAATGTATGCTTTGTAGGACTTGCCCAACGTAATGTCTAAATATCTGACCACTTTATTACCTCGATATACTGATAATTCAAATCTCTGGTGTAATTCCTAATGTCTAAACTGACTGAAGTCTGTGTTTCTCTTCTTGGTCATTATTACATCAGTTCCACACGAACCTCCTGTTCTTTGACTGACCTTTAAACTGTCTAATTACTGAGGAATCCTCCCTTATTTAATGCCATTTCACTGATCACAGGTCAGTTCATTTTAGTGTATCATTATTGGAAGTAAGAATAGCTATTAATAAAATTGTTAGGACTTGGAATTGTGCGTGAGAATCTAGATTACTACGTAAAATGTTGATTTTATCTTTAATAAAAATATTTTTTCGCAACCACAGAAAGGTTTTTGTTTTTCTCTTAACATTATCAACAAATACCACATAGTACCATGGTTTTCTAGAAAATGTACCACTGTTGTACCATTATTAGTACCTTGGAGTACATTATTAATACTGTGGTGAATGAATATAGCAGTCTATGGTAACATCTGCTTTAATTATCATTATTAAAACATGGTATAACCACAATTAAAGTAAATTCATGACGTTTCGTCGCTCCCAGCTTACAACAAATGAAAACCATGTAACATACGGGGCCAAATATTACTAATTTGTACAGATTTGATTTTTTTTCACTCATTTTCAAACGTCACAAACCAAAACAATCCCTCCTGAAGAGGTACCGTTTCAAATCCCCTGTCTGAGGTACCGTTTCAAATCCCCTCAAATGGCGCGTTTTCCTCAAATAAGCAAATATTTGCTATCAGTGTTATTAATTTGACATGTACAGTCGACTCGAGTGTACTTAAACCTATACTTCAGTGCTCTTTTAATTACTTTTATCCGTTTTTCGCTGACCGTTGCTTACCTCAAGACCACCTTCGCGAATGGGGGAGGGAGCGCGCGAGATCAGTCGAGGCGTTGTGCGCATGCGCAGAAGATTAGCGGCTGAGGAGAAAAAGTTTCGCGCAGCTCCAGCTGCAGTAAAGCAGCAGCACAGTCTGCAGGGATCAGACTCAGCCCTGCAGTTTCCAAGCAAAATCAGGATTACTGCTCCCCGGCTGAAGAAAGAATCTAGAAACATGCTGTTACAGCTCGCAGCCCTTTTAAGTAAGTTTCATAGTTTTGTTGAGGCAAAGTCTCTTTATATGGAGGTTTGACCTATATAAAGCATCTCAAACGTTAAGCAATTATCTTTTTGCGTTTTATTTACGTTAAGTAGATATTTTAAACTTTAAAAAAAAGAATATTATAATGTATGTAATTTTATAAATTATATGTATTTTACACCTTTTCCTATTTGTTGTTGTCTTATAGCACATAAATATTTTTTTTAATTTATTTTTTTTACATTTAAGGTTTAATATACTTAACAAGATGTTTTTTTGGTCCATTTTATATATATATGTGTATGTGTGTGAATAATATACATAACACACATAATATATAATATATCTAATATAAATAGGCCTAATAATATATACATATAATATAATATAATACACACACACACACATACATATATATATATATATATATATATATATATATATATATATATATATTTGTAAGCATGTCAATTTATCACCCTCTTTTTAGCTTTTCTAAAACTGAAACTTAAAGGACCCTAAAAATACCAGCAAACAAAGCCTATATGGTTTTATTTTTCACTTCTACAGATGCATATAAAAGTTTTTCTTCCACAAAGTTTTAGGGGCATGGGCTCTCGCAGATGTGCCTGAGCTGGGAGATGTTTGCACAGAGGGGAGCTGTTATCCTGCCACAGGAGATCTTCTCATTGGAAGAGCACACCAACTCTCGGCCACCTCCACATGTGGACTCCAGAAACCTGAGCCCTTTTGTATCGTCAGTCATTTACAGGTAGCCTATGTGCAGCAAACCATTATCCTTCATTGTTGAATAAATCCAGATGTTTTGGCGTTAAAAGTGGCAATTAAGTTTGAATAAAAATAACAATGAGCTATCATCATTTCGTAGTGGTAGAAATTTGTTTTCAAGTTGCAAAAAGTTGCAAAGACAAGCGTTAATTTTATGGTCACGTCATGACATCAATGGATATATGTTCATCCTAGATGAAAACTGCACCCCCTCGGGCTCTACTCTGCGTGATAATTGTGTTTTAATGCCACAATTGAGAATTTATGTGTTTTATTTCCACTTGTGGGATTTCTCCCAACACCCCTTTGGGGCTTTAATCTGTAACATCTTCAGAAAGAGATTTATTGCTATCCTGTTATTTCATGTGGGTGTTTTTGGAACATGTTTGTCTTTAGAGATTTGTTTCCTTCGACCCTTGAATGTCTAGACTACTTCCTTCTAGACCAAACGCCTTAAAATGTTTTACGTAGGACCATTGAACATCTTATGTGGGTCTTCTGAATCTTCACAAATGCAATCTGCAGGTTTATAGGGGTTTGTTGATGCTATGGCAGAGTGATGATCACTCATGCCACACCATAATAGAGAGATAATTACTTCCAAGTTTTGTCTCAAAACGAAGAATTTCCTTTACATGTTGTATCAGTTCTTTTGATCAGTTTATCTTCATCCCTTTAAAACAAGATGGTGTCATCAAAGAAAAACCTTTGCAGTGCAACAAGCTGAGTTGGAGCCGAGTTCAAATGGCGGTTATGAGGTGGACAGGAACTCATTTTAATGCACTAGTCACATTACAACACAATATATGTCCCAATTTTCAAGCTAATTGCCCTCAAGAGAGTCAAATTGCTTCAATAGGTTTTTAAATTAAGAGAAAATGTCTCTTTTGAACATCTGGCCTGCACATGAAACCAAAGCTCTCCGTAGGCCATCAGAGTTGGAAAAAGCTGTGTCATGTACTGTAAGTCAGACCAAGTGGGTTGACTTGCTTCAGTATCTCAGAGACCCTTACAGTCATTCATTTCATTTGGAGGAATTCTTGCGTCACAAGAATGCCATTGACATTATCTGGTTTTTCCACCCCCTCCATCACAGGAAGAGAAGAAGTGCTTTGTGTGCGATTCCAGGGGAACCTACGATGAACGCACACACCAAGTAACCAGTCACAGAATCGAAAATGTCGTGACTACGTTCGCCCCGAACCGCCTCAAGACTTGGTGGCAGTCAGAAAATGGTGAGTTGTGTTGTGACTCCACACCAAACAATTGCTCATCTTCCTTTCTTTTCAGTACTGTTTTAGGTGTTTGCTCAGTCTCGGATGTGAAAGACCGTGTAGTTCTCACAGGAATGTAGGAAGGCTGTGAAACAAGGTCTTATTAGAGGGAACTCTCTCTCATTAGTGCGTCCGTTAGATCCCCTATAATCAGACCAATGGAGGGACTAACTACTTCAAAGCATTTGTGTAATTGCTGACCAGTTAAGGTGATGACCAGTCTTTTAAGTGTGGAATGACATCTCTTTTTCCCTTGGGAAAGAGTTTTCTAACTGCCAGTTGAAGACTGTGTCATTTATCCCATGCTGTTTCGATCCAATAAAAAAAGAAACCATTATTTTGTCAAATTTATGCTTATAATCTAATTATAAATGATACAAATATAAAAATGTATACATTTAAAACAATAAAATTGTAATTCTTTTTCTTAGTAAAAAAAATTCAATGCTTATTAATTTTTTTAAAAAAAGTCTGCCAAATCAAAGCCATGTGACTCAACCAATATGCAGAAAAAAAACCCCCCATAAAACAGGAAATATCAGGTTCTCAGCAGAAGTCAGTGTCAGTGGTTAGTTCAAGTTTTAAAATGTCATGTGGTGCGACTCTGAAAACCTGAAGACATTTATAAAGTAATAATTCATTGTAATTGTAAAAAACCCCACTTTTTTTTTTAACCTTTTTTTAATATATTTTAAAACATCAAAATTATGAATAAGGTGCAAATTGCAAATAAGACACACCCAGACACTGATTAATGTACAGTACTCAATTGTATGTATTCATGGTGTTTTTACTTGATGTTTACAACATATTACATTTTTTGTTATTCAGTAAAATTATATAAAAGTTTTCAAAATCATATGACACCAAGACGAATACAAAGAATACATTTATAAGAACTAGCATTTTCCTTAGTTTTATATCGTAGACACTCTTATTTGTATTCTTAAACTTGTGTGACTCGCAATCAAATGTCATTGGTTGAAACATTTCACAACCTCGCTAATTTTGAATATGCAGAAATGCAAATGTAGATTTGAGAGCAACCTTCAGTGAATAATGACTTAAATTCTATTCTGTTCCTCATATCATTCAAGTTTTTAAAGAAGATTTTAAGACATACTTTACTTCAGAAAACTCCCGTTATCCTACAACCCCCCACTCGGTTAAGTTGCGAAACATCTTCAGCCAACATGGAGAAGGCCCAGCTGTTGCAAGCTATTAAAATGTACAGTTCTACAAGCCATATGTTCCTCGATGACACAAACAGACAGAGGAAATAGAAATCCAGAGATTTACTGGTTATTGCAGTGGAGGAGTGTGAAATGTAGCGGCACAGGAAACGAGGGCCCGTGAATGCAACCAGAGAAGCCTGTGAATGTATGTTTTTTTTAAGAGAGAGTATGGGGTAGGAGGACAAAGAACTGCTTACCCATGAGAGATACAGCAGCCAACTGGGCCAAAAGCCTGGGAATACAAGGGGTGACCTCCTACTTAATTAAAGATATGACTCTGTTTATTCTTATTTTTGATGTTTATGGACCCCCAAAGCATTTTCCCACTAAAAAAGCAGATGTTTAGTATAACTAGAGAGCAGTAGAGGTCTGCAGTACTATTAGAGCAATTGTGCATTGCTTCTTAATGTACAAGCTGTAGATGTTCCTTTTAATATTGTGTAATTTGTACTGAAACTATGTTGCTTAAACCTTCTTTTACAGTTTCATTACCTTAATGGAAAAAACGGTAACAGTTTACAATACAGTACCATTAGTTAAAGGGATAGTTCTCCCAAAAATGACAGTTCTGTCATTAATTACTTACCCTCCAAACCCCGTAAGACCTTTGTTCATCTTCAGAACACGAATTAAGTTATTTTTGATGAAATCCAAAAGCTTTCTGACCTTCCATAGACAACAATGCAACTGACACTTTCAAGACCCAGAAAGGTAGTAAGGACATCATTAAAATAGTCCATGTGACATCAGTGGTTCCACCGTAATTGTCTGAAACTATAAAATACTTTTTGTTTACAAAGAAAACAAAAATAATGACTTTATTCAATAATTTCTTCTCTTCTGTCAGTCTGTTCATTCTTATTTCTTGTTAGCTCAGGTCCATAAAATAATATTAACAAATGCAACCTTTGACTTTAACAATGTATTAATACATTTTAAAATTAACATTGACTAAGATCAATAAACACTTAAGCTGTATTTTCATTGTTAGTATATGTTAACAAGTGCAGCTAACTAATTTTAAGAAATGTAAAGCATTACCAAAACATTGTACGAAAGATCTTTTTAAAATCAGTTGTTTCTTCTAGCCAGCAATTAGATTAAATGGAGAACAAATAGGGACTTTCATTTAATTTAGAGACTTTTAAAAGATTTGCTTAAAACTACTATTTAGTAAAACACTTTTTTTTTTCAAAATTAATAATTCATATTTTAACATATATTCAATGTAGGGTTAATGACAAATAATGAGAACTGTCATTATTATCACCCTCGTTTGTAAAACAATAGAATATATGAAGAGTTTGGTTCCAAAACGCAATAAATCCATTTTGATCAATTTGAGTAAAAAAGGTGTTTTCTCTACCAAGAAAGTGGCAAGATGAAAACCACTATTTTTTGTTTCAAACTTTCACACACCATCTCTAGGTTATAATAACACTAAAAATTCAAATCCTGATTTTGATTTTCAAAGTTTTTTTTATTAAAAACTCCAATATTTTCCCCAAAATGCCATAAATCCATGACGTTTTTTTTTTTTTTTTCAAAATGCAATAAATCCATTGAACTAATATAAAAGTTTTTTTTCTTTTTGAAATTGTTGAATCCGATTCATCTTTGATTATGGAGGCAATATTGTAGCTTGTCAGTTATTTAAATGCGGCTCCATCTAAAGCACGTGATGGAGATTACAGAACCGTTTACTGACGAGATGCGCAATGACAATCACATGCGATTGTGCAGCTCAAATTGTTTGTTTGTTGATCACAAATTACAAAGTAGATTATTAAAACTAGGATGCCGGCTGTATTCAAAGCGCCGCCATTAGCGATACTGTTTACAGTGCGTGGAATGGAGCGCTGTGATTGGTTGTTTACTGTTTACAGTGCGTCGAATGGTGCGCTGTGATTGGTTGAGCGGATTTATTGCG
>SCHK01379381.1:2611-12691 GCA_004124795.1 Poropuntius huangchuchieni | reverse complement strand
TAACACGTCAGCCTTCACACTTTCACACTGTAAGCTGTTTTTGTGCCCATTTGGAAGGCCGTCCAGGGTGCCTTAACAGCTTGAATGAAATTACATGTGGCAGCTCTGGGGGTGCAACATCCTTCCACCTTGCATCAAGAAGTCTTGCGTAAAGAAGCGCAACACGTGCAACTTTTAATTACCAGTCCAAGTTACTCCCTCCCCCCAAAATCCCTCAATCTTTCCGTCCGCCATCTGTCAGTGACCCCCGCTAATCTCCCTCAGGTCAGCAGAGGACCATCTAAACCAAAAAAAAAAAAAAAAAAGTGGCTTTTAAAATTACAAATCCTTACAAAAGGACACTCTCCGGGAAACGGAAGCACACATACATGCCCATGCTGCCCTGCCAAAGTCGCTCTGCCTAGAGGATGCATGGATGTGGGAATGCCCGCGGGATCTGGCACGCCATCCCATTTCATTTTATTGAAAAGGACCCAGCACGCGGGGCTCCAAAACGGGCTGCCTATCAAATAACGGCACACAGCAGATACCGGAGGAGTACAGAGAGTTCACTGTGGGGTTGGAAGTGGTACGCTGCAGGTACATACTCACTGCAAAGTTCAGTTAATGAAGTACAAATAAGCATGTGACACTACTTATAACATCACTCAAGGAGTGAAAAAACAAGACAGAGGGCAAGAAAAATCTTGTTAACACCTGTCTGTGCCTCTCTTTATCAGAGACAAACATTTGCGGAACCAGCGTCCTGACAGAAAGTTCATTTACATGACATGCATTGTAACTACCCAGTCAAATTATCTCCGGGGAGGAAGTTGACTGCTGGAGTGCTTCAAAACCTCAGACTGATGGCTTAATTTCATTTTTGAATTGTTAATGCAGAGTCCCTTCCAAAGCTTTCATTTCTTCAATTTTAGAAAAGAAGAGGGGGGGGGGAAAGAAAAAAAAAAAAAAAAGAAAACCATAGAGAATTTATAGAAGAATGTCCCTGACCACAGAAAAAAAAAAAAAATTACAGTAAACAGTTGTTACAGTCTGGGACTTACAATAAAAGTACACAGGCTAACACAAACATACACTTTATTTCCAAAGCCACAAGACTAATCTGACAGAATCTCCTACTAACCTTGCTAATAAGCAAACAGCAGTTACATTTTTGAAGGATTAAAAGCACTTATATGAAATTTGACCTGTTATTTCAGTATTTATATTCTTTTATACTATTTAAAAAAAAAAAAAAAAAAAAAAAAGTGAATTCTCAGTTTTAATTGTAATTTCATTGCTTATTAATACTTTTAATATTTATATTACATTTTTATGTAGCTTTAGATTTTAGTAACTGTAGTTTTTCAGTTCAAGCTGATCTCAGTTATTAGGTAATATTTTGTCTTTAAGTTTTTCATCTAATAATTAACCATGTCAATGAACAAATATGATTTTAGCCAATAACACTGATTCTTTACAAACATACAAACGCATGGTCATAACAGCAGAAAATGGGATACAAGTAAACGGATAAGCAGCTATATTACACTAGTCTTGTCTTTGCACATAATTCTTAAAGGGACAGTTCACCCAGAAATGAAAATTGTGTCATTTACTCATAGTAGCATAGCTGTGTAACTTCCTCCAAGCTGAACTCAGAAGATGATATTTTGAGAAACGCTCGATCTCCAAAACTGTTTGGTTACCAACATTTTTCAAAATATCTCATTTTGTTTTCCACAAAAACTAACACAGATTTGGAATGACAAGAGGCCAAGTAACATCACAGAATTTACTTGTTTTCTTTCTTTTTTGAAATATCCCCTTAAGTCTTGTGCTTATACTTTTAAAACAGCATGAGTTTTAACATGTGTTGCCCATGTACTTTACTGTAATTTTTTAAATAAAAATAACTTGTTCAAAAATACCACATTTGCTACTACTAGAGTTTAACTTGTAAACTTGTGTCCTTTAAGCGGTGCTCCACATTGGTCTCAGACAAAGAAAAGTAACAAAACTCCACAGTTACAGTGAATAAAAGAGCATGAGGTGGTGGTGACTCTGCCAGCTCAGTCTCTGTGGGTAGGAGCTTTTGAGCAGGGGGATCACATTTCCTGCTGCCGCTCATAGCACGACGACCTACAGTAACCTACAGGGAGCAGGGTTACTACAGGGCAAACCACTGTACTGAGCGAAAAAAAAACTTTACAGGCTACTGTGCAAAGTGCTCTCTCTCTTTCTCTACCCAAGACACATGACTTCAGCTGATGTGAAGCTGAAAGAACACTCATAAAACCCGCGTTGGTAAATGAATATTTAATATGTAACATGCCCTAGATTTTTTGTGGTCATATCTTAACACAGACACACTTTAAAAACAAGATATAGCTCAATTGGGGCGTGGAATTCACATTAGACACAGTGAATGGAAGAGAAATGGCTTTACTTCCACTAATATCACACAAAACATGCCCACATGCTCAGTTGCATTTCTTCCTGTAGTTCTTCTTTTGAATTTTTTTTTTTTTGTATGGAAACGGAAGTTTAAAAATGTCTATATTCATAGACGATGATGAAATGTTCTCAGTCACAACTTCCTCAAACAATATCCATTACTTTGCTGTAATACGTATGTTTTTTTTTTTTTGTGTGTGTAGCCTACATACCTCGTCTGCTCCTGCAGAATAAGGTGAGGCTCCACGAAGAACTTTACTCTGAGCCGTAGTCTGCAGGGCGTGAGATTGTCCATCTGCTGGGAGATTCTGTTCCTCAGGTTCAGCCACAGGTTTTCTCCCTTACTGCCAGAAAACTGCAGCCCAAAGTAATCCACCTCAATAATTCCCAACTTCCGACATACCTGTCACCAACAAAGAAAGAGTCATACATTGTTAAACATCAGAATTTGTTTACTTGCTCCCTTCAACTTCTTTAGGCTTATTTGAAAACTACTTGGTTTGTGTGTTGGAGCAGGGTTAAAACTAAACGCCCTGTTTTATAATATAGTCATAATATAAGCCTTACAAAAATTAACCATGGTTTTACTACAGTAAATGTGCAGTAACCATGTTTTTTTGGCAAACTGATTAACATTTGTATAATCACAGTTTTATTACAAATACCATGGTTAAACTATGATTAGTGTAGTAAAGCCATTATTATTTGAACAAATCAAGATCAAAAACAAACTAAATGGGTTAGATTGTTATTTCTGAGTTTCAGGAGATGATTATTTACCCTCAGAGTCTCACTTAAAACCAGCTAAAAGTTGGCGGGTTTTAGCTGGTCAACCAGCCTGGTTTTAGCTGGTTTAAGCTGGTCAGCAGGCTGGTTTTCGAGGGGGTTTGGCGACTTCCTTATCTGGCCAGGTTGGGAGACCAGCTAAAACCAGCCTGACCAGCCTAGCCAGGCTGGGAGACCAGCTAAAACCACCTATTAGCTTAAACCAGCTGAGACCAGCCTAGGCTGGTTTTAGCTTTTTTTCAGCAGGGTTATGTAATAGAGGAGAGAAAATCCCTTTAAAGGGCAAATCTGAAGTCCAGTGAGGCAAAATGACGCCTTTAGGGCACTATGCTATAGACGAAAATAGTTTTGTACAGATAAAATATCCTGAGATGACATGCTTACACAAGCGAAATTAATTCACTAATTTAATCCTAGTTACATCGCCATGAAAACGCAACACTCATCTCCTTTAGTATTATTTGTTTTCCAAAATTGGTGCTAGACTAAAAAGTTTGAGGTTTGTGTAAAAAGCAGACAACACAACTTCAGATATGTCCCTAAAACATTTATAACATGTTGAAAACACATCCACTTTGTCATTTACGTTGGAGGAGGTGTAGTATCTCCATGCACGAGCCAAACATCTGCTGCTGAAGCGAATGAACTTTAGTAACCTCGAGCATGCCATCACACATGCACGCACTATTGTTTAGAATAACCAAACATCCATACTCTGAAAATAATAACGTAAACGTTCAACCTACAACACACTGTGTTTGTTAATTATCATGCAATATCATTTTGTTTGTTTCGGAACAACACAATATACGTGCAGCCTAACATTTGACTATTTGTGTGAATCATCGAAGGAAAGAAATGTTCAAATTTGACTTAAAAACGCTTTAAGAACAAGCTAAAAATATATTTAGTCATGTTCACCCAAATAAACGCGTGAAATCAAAAACATAAACAGACTGGTGGTTGATATCAAGTTTCCATGTGCTTCACTCATTCATTCCGCGCTCAGGCTACAGATTTTGTTTTTCAAAAATATGTTCTTATTTTCTATATGTAACGCACGAGGGCTGATCGTATACATGCACGCTTCAGAAACGTGTAACACTAAACATAACATCCATTTCACAGTAAGACTTTCATTCATCATCTCACCTTATTCAGACAGTCCTCTCCGTTCGCCTTCGCGTCCACTTCAATCTCCATCACCACCGCGTCCGGTCGAGTTACATGGCAGAGCATTTTGGAGAGGTGTCTTGTCTTTGGTCTACCCGTCCTGTACGAAAAACAGCACAAACAGCTCTCACTGTTGTCCTCTCTAAGCACCCTACATCAGCCCTCGATCACTTTCCTCAAGCCTTCTGCTTCTCTGTGGTTGAGCGCTTCCTGCTCTATATAAACTGAGCGCTTGTTCAAGCCACGCCCACTGTTGCCACCACAGCCAATCACACGAGGCGTATCAAAGCCTACAGCGAACGCTCTGACAGCAACAGAAAGCCTGCCATGTTCACTTAGTAGTGAATACTGTAGACGCCACGAGCGTCCCCTACAGGTGCGTTATATTTATCATGAAGTTGCTCGAGTCAAATTGATTCAATTCAGATAACAACAACAACAAAAACATAAAAAAATAAATAAATAAAAAGATTATCATTAGCCTACATATGTGTAGCCTACAGTACATACACTAATGTAGGCCTACATACTGCACAAAAAAAAACAACCTGTTGTGCACACACAGCAATAAATAAATAAAATTAAATATGCATGTTTTAATATAAATTAATATAAAAAAATAAATTAAATTAAATACAATGTATAAAAATACAATGAAACAAATCAAACATTTATTTAAAATAAATAAAAATATAAAAATGAATACATAAATAAAATAAAAATATGATTAATGAAAACAGAGAAATATGTATGTTTTCAACATAAATGATTATATATCCTAAAATAAATATATATTTTGTGTGACAAAATTAAACCTGGCAAGATACTTATTTACTTGATGCTTGATTGCTTGTCCTTCTGAGACACTATTTTATGATAACATTAACACTTGAGTACGTCCTAGCAAGTATCTCTTAAGTAAGAATGCGGCCCAATGCCAGAGCCTGCTGTTTCGTCCAAAGCCAGAAGACGGATGGAGTGAGTGCCAATGTGTTTCTGACTTAAGATTACACTTCACATGTATTATGCATGTTTGCCTACAACCCTCCCTTGAGGAGCGCGTTGACAATGTGAGTGAGACATCAACCAAAAAGCTTTTGATAATGAAAATTTAAGTTGCTGAAATAAAACAGAGAGGGAAAAAAATAGCTGTTGAGCTATCAATGCATTTTCCAGTCATGTCAGACCAGCAGCAGTCCACAGGGACTAACAAGATTGTGTAGTCCTCAGAATGACCTTGCAGTGGAGTCATGCGAGACAGCCCCGGGACAGACACCCAGCGCTCCAACACCTGTCCCCAAACTCCACTCAGTGTTCCCTGAATACATCACATCAGGAAAGCACTGTGCTTGAGGCTGCTTGGAGAAAACAACAAGCGTGAAATGCCAAGACGGATCTTTTCTGCTCACCGTAGCCTGCCCACACATTGCCAGTTTAAAACTTTTTCTCCACAAGCATTCACAGCCAGACATGACAACAGTCTGACTAAAGTTGGCTGCACAAACAGTGTCCATGCAGAAACTGCTTCTGCAGGTGTGCTTAAAATTGTTTACAGGTGATGCTATGAATAAAGCAATGTAAAATCTA
The DNA here is from genome assembly GCA_004124795.1 of Poropuntius huangchuchieni. Taxonomy (NCBI): domain Eukaryota; kingdom Metazoa; phylum Chordata; class Actinopteri; order Cypriniformes; family Cyprinidae; genus Poropuntius; species Poropuntius huangchuchieni. Next base: position 6,709 of record SCHK01379381.1, on the reverse strand, counting down.
TTCGTATAAAACTAAAAAATGTGGTGTTGATGGTCCTGGCTCTTAAAGGTATAGTCATCTGTCGAGTTTCTTTCTTCTGTTAAACACAAAAGAGGATACTTTGAAGAATATTGGTGACCGAACAGTTGATGGGAGTCATTGGCTACCATATCTTCAACAAGTTTTTCACTGAACATTTGTTTTGATCTATTTTTAAAGTACTGTATACACTGAAAAGTTCACAGCATTTTTATTAATTTCTGTGATATTCACAAACAGTGAATTACTGTCACACAACTCTGACAGAAATTCAGTGATGTCAAGAATTTGCACGGTTGGTTATCAAGACGTGCTATCAGAATTATCGTACATATGAGTTTCCTAAAAGGAATAATTTTGATACCAGAGTATCCGAGCTGGGCGGACCATAAACTTTAAACATGGTGGAGAGGACAACAATTGGTGCTGTCAGTCCCATTCTTTATCTCCCCCCCCCCACAATAACTACATCACCTTGTCTTACTAAAGTAGTGTATTTATAGTGTGGGGAATGTTTATATGCTTGTCAACCAATGGGATTCTACATTTTATTCTTTCCAACAACAAAGCACTTAAATGCGACAAGCTCTGACTTTATAAGTACGAAATAGGAAATTTCCGATAGCACGTGATAAGACCATCTTGGGTTCAAGTACACAAGTCAAAAAACCAAGAAGGACGCATCCATTTTTAGTGCAACAAATGGATAAAAATGTAAATGCACTGCATTTTGCACAGATAATATTTTATTGTGGTCATGTTATAGGCTACTAATCTGTTCTCTTGACTTAGTTAAATTATGGCCATTTTCCCCTCCTTTTAAGTTCAACTGTAGACATGTTGTACAAATTTATTCCCTCGATTTCGTTAAATTGTGGTCACGTTTTAACAATTACATTCCGAGTTTTTGTTTATTTAAATAATGGCCACAACTGAACTGAAATAAGGGAATTATGGTCCCATCACGATATCTTGCTTACATGTCATGGACGGAAATTATATTCTATTTTTCCTAGAAAAAAACTAAAATACATTTTAAAAATTTCAGAAGAAAATGTGAGTGATGTTTGTCCATACAAAATTTGTGGCGATGATGTTAAGGAGATGCAGGTGGTTGTCAGGGACCAGTGTAACGCTAGTGCAGTTGCAAAGATATTCTAAATGGTTGTAAGCATGTTGCTATGTGGTTGCTAGGGTGTTCCAAGTGATCACTTATTGGCTCAAGTGTGAAGTGCTCACACTCAAGTCCCTGTGATATTGTAATCTCCTGATACAGTAGCTCAAACCATTCCTTCAAATTAAGTATATGCGATTTGTACTCATTTATTTATTTTATTTCAGCTTGTTGTGGCAAGCATACATAAAAAACAACGCATGAATGAGAATTTTGAGTTTTCATTTGCTTTATGAATGCTGATATTCATCCATCTGTGACAGTTCATGGATGTAAATCCGAACTTCTCACTCTCTCTGTGGGACTTGGCAGAAATACATGAAGGGTATTTCAATGATCTCATAGAGAAGCATGTAAAACCAAATCAAGAGTCAAACCATGCACATATGATAAACAGAAATAATTATATGCTTTCTTACGTTAATCAGATCAACAGCCTGCCACAGTTCTGCTTGTATCAGATTGAATGAACAGCTTTTAATGCGTTATGCCGACACAGCATTATACAATCTGTTGTAGCGCATGGTTGAAAAGATGACACACAATACAATAAATCAGTAGCTTGTTAAATTTTACATACTTTGCATATTAAATCAAAAGCTTACCTTGGTACTGTGGTCTTTCATCCTTAAGCCGATGTTGGGCCACAGGAAATTTGGCAGTATTTTCTGTTTTATAGCAGATTAGATTTTCATACAAACTGTTCTAATTGGCAAATGATCAAATGTGCTCTGAAAATCACAGAATGTCCAATCCTCAGTGGTTATGCTGCTTGCACAACGTGATTAACCCAAGCAGCACACGTTCCTGAAACAAAACAGCAGAAATCATTCTAATATGCTGATTTGATGCTCAAGATATACATTGAATAGTATACTCAAAACAACATTTCAATCACGACAACACTTGGAATAGTTTTAGCATGTTCTTTTTTTTTTGGCAGACTAGATCTGCTACACTGCTGCTGCATACTATGTGAAGTATGGAATTGTTACTGCCTGTAGATGCACAGACCCACATGCTGTAAACATGTAAGACATGCTACTGCTGCATAAATATACATAGGCCTACATAAATCCATTAGCAGATCTAGACAGGTGGAGCTGGAGAAGGTGGGGGTCAGATGAAATCTCATNNNNCCTACATAAATCCATTAGCAGATCTAGACAGGTGGAGCTGGGGAAGGTGGAGGTCAGATGAAATCTCACAGTGTGCCACTGGACCAGCTAACAGTAAACACTGAACTAGACTATTTAAATGTTAAGCAAGCAAGCTTCTAAATGGTTTCAGAATCACCAATGGTTTCAATGCTGAAGATTTTTGAAGAACCAAGTCGACAAATCAACACCAAGAAGAAAGTTACAGAAGCTTCTTGTGATGAGAACCCTGCAGGTAATAATCCCAGAGAAGATGAACAAAACATCTGAACAGGAACATATCTGAGGAAAGACTCTGTAACATTGAGTTTGTCTCTGTGAGTCTCTGATGTATCTTCTTTGAGGTGGGGTGTGACAGTAAGTGATTTCGGTAAAAGCCTCAGGGGTCGTGTGAGGTATTGTGACTCAATGTGCTCAGACAGAGGTGCAATCTGAGTATAATCACTCAGAGTTATTTTGACAGGGATGGGGCTCATCTTGACACAACATCATATTTATCTGAAAGAAACACACTTCCTATATGTAGAGTGGCTTTGCTTATAAAAATTAGGCCACCGTTACACCCCACATCAGCGTGAAGCTCTGAGGAATTCTGACGGCTTGTTTATTCCCCCTCTGGCTCCACACTTCCAGCTGATGAAAAACTCTGTCTTCTGTGTGAATGTAATTTTAGTGACAAAAAATAGGGGTGCAGGAGAGTGGGGTAAGCTGTGCCACCTTTTAGTTAAAGGAGAATGAGACTGTTGTTAAAGCTATATATATGTTTTAAATAATCTGTATCTAACACCATTTTATAAACTAATAAATGGACTAATGCGGATGGCATATATTTTTTTAGGCCTGGATAAGTATACATTTATTTTACCACAAACTTACCATGCAAAATATGCACCTTTGATGCACCTCTGAATCATAGGCAACTGTATGAAGGCCAGTGTTGTTACGTGTAATAGCATTACATAATTTAATTACAAAATAAATCCATTACAGTTACTGAGGAAAAAACGTGTAATTAAATTACAGTTACTTATAAAAATGGTAATGATCACAAAAGTTGTTACACTCGAATATTTTCTGCAAAAAATCTAGGATATGAATAATATTAATCTGTTGCTTTGCCTGTTTTTGATGTGCATGATGCCTCCTGCCATTTAAAGGGCATTTAGTGAAGCGCTGCTATTCTGATGCTTTTGTTTGGTTCTCTTGTTTGAATTTGCAGCACACCACGTCTGCCAGTTACCACTGAAAGCTTTAGGCTACAACCTGTCTGAGAGTTGCCACCATGATGAGTGATAAAAATGCCTTCCATTCCTGGAAACCTAAACATCAAAAATCAGAACAATCTCAAAGTAAAAAGAGGTGTGAAAGTCTGATTTTGTGGTGGCTGTGCTTTAAAATTGAATTATTATCATTTCAATTCAAGTGATGAAGGATTATTAGTGTTGACTACTACTAAAAGGATATTCAAACATGATTAACAGTTGAAAACATTCATTAGAAATCTAGAAAAGTAACCAGAAAGTAATCAAATGTAATCAGTTAAAGTAACTGAACTAGTTACACTACTAATTACATTTTTAATAAGGTAACTTGTAATCTATAACCTGTAAACTACTAGGCCTACATTTCCAATGTAACCTTCCCAACACTGATGAAGGCCACTTTCTAAATATTTGGTCACATGACAAAAAAATAGTTTGCTAAATTATTGGGCTGATACTACTTACTCCAATTTCTCTTGTAAGTCAC